>CM053503.1:104885409-105131123 GCA_028627145.1 Eidolon dupreanum | reverse complement strand
TCATACTCTAGACCTGGGGTAAAGGTTGGAAAGGTGGGAGGTTTTGAAAGATTTTATGTATTTAAATTTACGTTTTAGAAAGATCAGTTTGCTGGCAGTGACTGAAAAGAAAAATACATTGGGAAAATAATATTGGAAAAAATGTGTTCCTACTTCATGTTTTGGTGAATCTACAGCAGCAGATTTAATGTTGTCCTTTAGGAAGCCACATCAGAGGCAACTATTAAACCCCTGCTCCACTCTGGAGGTTCTTCTCTTATCAGTTTAATATATTACATCTCCAAATGAGATTTTGCTTGAAAAAGAGAGGTTTTAGTCAAATATAAGATTGAAAACTTTGTTTAGCAATAAATATTCATTATGTTATTGTTCTATGGTGAACACACTGAATGTCCAAGAAACTACTTATCTCTTGTTATCCATTTTCATTTATACTTGATTCCTAGCAAGGTCATCACTGTTTTTCATTCTCATTTAGCCTGTCATCACTACCCTTTCCATGTAAGGCAGAGGAAAGAGGTATTGCCATTCCATCTCTTTGTCCTTTATTCTCCTTTCCAGTGTCACTGAACAAGGAATATACAACTTTGTCAACATTCAATACAGATCTTCAACCTATGTGCATTAGACTATTTTTTTTTTCCACGGATAAATTTGGCTTCAAGATTTCAGTTTGCACTATACTGTTAGAAAAGAAAAAGTACCTTTCATATTTTATGATTACCAGCTATTTGTCTTTTTTTCTCATTTTTAGTCCAAGAGGTTTATATGTTTGTTTATTTTTTACTTATTTTTATGAGACTAGGTGAATAGCAATTGTTCTCTGGAGCCAATCAATGTACTGATTTCCTTGTTTAGCAAACTTTCTGCCTAATTATAAAACAGTAGTTATAGCAGAAGCATCAACAGCCACCTTCAGAAAAGAGAACAAAATATCTGTCCTTAATCCAGGATTTTTATATATAACTTGGTTGCTTTGGTAAAATATCTACTGGCAAAGCTGAGGCTAAATAGCATTTTAGTTGCATCCTAAACAGCTTGCCTGAAGACTGGAGCACACAGTGCTTGTATACTTTCTGAAATCTATCTATATTTTGTCTTGGAAAAAGATTAAAGAATAGAATTATATTAGAACTGGTGGAGGCATGATCCATGCCCCCTTGATTATATTGAAACATTAAAATGTCATCAACATGTTAATTTTGTCATCTCAACTGCACAAGATTTATTCAGCACTTCTATCTATTACATTACTCTGGAAACACAATTTATTCTGATTGTGGAAATGTCATAGGCAGCGACTAAAAACATCTGGAATTCTTCGTTTATAAAGAATGCCTGGTTTCAATAATGCTTTTTCTAAATTAATTTTATCTATGAAGAAGATCAAACATTTTTAAATTATTCAAATTGAAATATTCACATGGCTTCCAATTTTAACTGAGGAGGTCAAAAATCAAAAACTAAAAAACAGAATTTGTGAATAAGGCAGTATTACTTTTTAATGGTTAGGAAAATAAAGTGGTCTCCACTGAAAGTCTAATTTCAGGAAAACATAGTGACCTGGCTTTTTCATTTGTTTTTCCTCTTCGTTATACCAAGAAAAGCTTGACTAAGTCTATAACACATCTAGGAAGTAGAAGCAAGGAAGGGAGATAGGTAATTAATCCCATGAAGAATTGTGAGAATGGCAAAAAGAAAAATGATTTTTGTTTTTACATTTCACTTTTTATTTATAGAAGTTGTAACTAGAATACATTTATTTGATACTCCTGTGGCGCAAAAGCCATTGCCCTGCTAAGGACTTGTATGCAGGGCACTAGAGGAGAAAGGAAGCAAATGTTGGTTGATGATAATGTAGAGATTTTTACCGTACACACATCTATAATTTATTATCTGAGATACCTAAGTTCTAAAAACTCTGAAACTGAAATAAATGTCCATTGGGTGGCAAAAACTGGACCTGATCTAATGTGAGCCTATTTATATAAGCTCATTTACCTGACATGTATAATTTTACTGCAGAATCACTAAGATGGTCAATTACAAGGTGCTGCCCCAGACTTCATGCAGATTGTTTTGTAATTCTTTCCTAAAATATGAAAATTTCTGAATTTCAAAACACATCTGTTTGGAAATGTTTCAGGTATGGAGATTATACATCTATTGTAAATTCTAGAGATTATTCCCACTCCCATCTTTGGCCAAAGATTGTTTTTAACTTCTCTGGGTCTGACTTAAAAATCTGTTGGCTGTGGGACATTATTTGAAACACCTATGATCATGTCTTATGTAAAATTCAGCTTCATGTTTTATATCTAGTATAAAATTATTTTGGCAAATTGCATGGAAAATAAACATATTATGCTAATTAGGTACACACCTGTTTCATTCCTGCTTTATATTTTTAACACACTTGTAGTTTTGTAATATTTTTAAATTTACAGAAAAGTTGCAAAGGTAGTACAGAGGATGGCTTGTATGCCATCACTTTGTTTTCCTAAGGCTTTCCAGCTAATTTAAAGAAGGTGATATTACATATACAGTTAACCCTCTATATCTACAGGGTTCAAATCCACCGATTCAACCAACCATAGATCAAAAAACACTATTTGTAGTCTGCAGTTGGGAATCTGTGTACGTGGAAGGCTGTCTGTGTACATTCTTTGATGCTATTTGATAGTAAGGGACTTAAGCATCTGCAGATTTTCTACTCGTTGGGGATCTTGCAACCAATCCCTATGAATACCAAGGGACAATGTTGCTCAAAGATCTGTTGATTAGCTAATCAAGTTGCTCTCTTTTAGTATTTCTTTATTAGACTACACACATTGCTTATATTTATTATCTTTAATTCTCACAACACATATATGAAATAGATATTATTTTTGCACAATTTAGAGAGGAAAATAGAGATTCAGGGAAAAGAAATGACGTATCTAAGGCAATAACTCTTAATAGAACTAGGTGTTTAATTTGGTTCTGAGGGACTCCGCAGTACAAGTTCTCTTTAAATTTTATTTTATTCAGTTACAGCTGACATTTGGTATTATTTTATGCTAGTTTCAGGTATACTACAGCATAGTTGTTAGACTTTTTATATAATTTATATAATTTACAAAGCGATCTCCCGATTAGTACCCACCTGGCACTATGCATAGTTATTACCATGTTATTGACTGTATTCCCTATGCTGTACTTTACATCCTCATGACTATTTTGTAACTACCAATTTGTACTTCTTAACCCCTGTATCTTTTTCATCCATCCTCCCAACTCCCCTCCCATCCAGCAACCATCAGTTTGTTTTCTGTATTTATGAGTCTGTTTCTTTTCAAAGGACACCATTGTCTTTGGCTCCTGCCTTGTTGAATGGCCCCTTACTCAGCCTAATTTTTCTTTGTCTCTAAAGCTCACAAATGGTCTTCTGACTGGTCTCAGAGCTAGTCCTCAGGAGAATGTGAGACACTGGGGAAAGGGTTGCTATGGAGTTTAGCAAGATAAGAAGAAACAAAGGTAAAAACTTATTTTTGCCGCTTCTGAGGTTAAGGAACAAGGCCTTTTATTGCTTCTTGTCTGTTTATGCAAAGGCACTCCATTAGCATTGACATCCATTCTTTGTCTTCTAAGTAAAAAAGAGAAAGGATCCCTCTTTAGAGGCTTATTTTTTTTTTAATGTTCTCTCCTTTTATCTGGAAGAACAAGCTGTAAAATACCTTTAGAAAACCACTTAAGAGGCTAAAGAATGGTCGTGAAACTATTACATTGTTGTTTTTTTTCTTTTTTCTTTTTTTTTCTTTTTTAACACAGTGGCTTTGTTTATGTCACACAAAGAAGTGGTGAAAACAGAAAGGGGAAAAACTGCTCAGAAGCAGCAAAGAGTAGAACTGATGTAATAAGTCTCTCCTCAGAGCTTCCACCTGTCTGAATCCCCTCTCTACACTCACAGCTCAGGTGCCACCACCCTGTTTTGGAGGGATGCTTGGAAGGCAAGGACTGTGCTGGAAAGATGTGTTTGGGTATTCTGAATTAAAACTCTTTAAATATTTGTCAATAAATATGTCATTGTACTTGGTTAAACATTTCATAGTCATCATTAGAGCTATACTCTTGAAACCCTCAAAAGATCTTATATGAAGAGATCATATAGGAATTTTCAGATGAGCTCTGTGTAGTCATAGTATTACTAGATTGTATGTGAGAATAGCTTATTTAGTATTTATAGTATAGAAATCAAAAAGTATTCTTACAATGTTTGCAGAAAATAATTCACTTGAAATATCTAACTATGTATTTCTTCTGGTGTTAATTAAAGCAACATTAATCAAAAGAGGTGTTTCTGATCTGCAAGTGGCTCTGAATCTCCTTTTATCTTGTCTCTGAATCTTCAAACACATGATTTTCACAGTCACTCTGAAAGGACAAAGATGTGAGAATTACATTAGCGAGGTTTTTATAGGCCATTCTTGAATATGGCTTATATCAATTCTTCTCATGTAATATTGGCTAGATGAGAACTGTGATTTATGGTATCCAGAGGGGAAAAAATAAACTGCCGTGGTGAGTTTGCCATACATATCAAGTTAAAATAAATTCTCAGTTTATTCAAAATTTCTCCCTGACTCTTAATTCTGTTAAAAAATCTTTCATTTTTTTCTCTCCATCTTTTATCCAAGTTTCTCCTTTTATCCTTTTTTTTTTTTTTTCAATTTCTCTTCAACCTTTCTCTTGCTTTACTTCATCTTTTTTTCTCTGCTTACCCCAGTTCATAGGGTTAGCCAGGCAGTCTTCTTTCTACTACCCACAAAAACCTCATTTTCTGGTTCAGTAAAGGTTCCTCTACCACTCTTCCATACCTAGCCAATCAATCCAGTCTTCTACTTTCTCCATTACTGTTGCACATGGAAAACACTACTACCCAAAACAACAACAGGAACTGAGTAGTTCTTCTAAACCTGTTTCCAACTTCAGCCTAACCCTATTAGTGAACAGTCCACTTTTTCATTCCTCATTGCAAATAATTTAAAACCTTTATAATATACTTCATTATTTATCTCTACACGCCTTAATAACAGAAGATCGAAAAAGACAAAAATCATATGTCAAGTTCCCCATGTTCTACCTCTAATCAAGTGTACTTATGTGGCCCTTGTTTCATTCTTTATATCTTCTCTATTCTCCATCTGCCTCTTTCCCCATCCACTGGTTCCAAATTTCGAATATTGTTCCCTCTATAGTGGAAAGCTTTGATTCATCCTTCAAAATGCATCTGAAATATTATTTTAATCTGTTATGGCAGCCACAAAATAGTATGGACTGGGTGAATTAAACCATAAAAATTTACTTTTTCATAGTTCTGGAGGCTGGGAAGTCCAAGATTAAGGGGATAGCAAAGTAGGTTTCATTTTGAAGCCTTTCCTCTTGATGTGTGTCTAGACAGCTACAATCTCCTTATGTGCTCACATGACCTCCTCTTCGTTCCCCTATGGAAAGATGGGTGGGGGAGTGGGAGGGTGGGGGACAGGGAGACGGGGAGAGAAAGGAGAGAAGAAGTACTCTAGTATCTCTTAAAAGAGCACTAATTCTTGTGATCTCTTTTACCCTTAATTACTTCCTTAGAGGCTCTTTCTCTAAATACAGCCACATGAGGGGGTTCCCTCACCATTGTTTACATTTTCAACACAGTACAAATTGACTCCAACCATCAAATATGAGCATTGAAAATAAATTGTGTCATATTTTAGACTATCTTCATATGTTCAGCTTCAACATGTGATTTTTAGAGGGACATATTTAGTACATAACACTTATCTTCACCATCACCTTCACAGTGAAACATTCTGTGAAATGACCAAGGCAGAGTCTGTGCCCATATTAGTTTGAATAGTGTGTTTCACCATCATGATACTTTTTACAATGAATTTCTTATATATTATCTTTGGATCATGAGCTAGATAGAGATAGAAACCAATGTTTAATCATCTTTATATCATGCTTAATACCTAGCACAGAGTTTACAACAGAGTAGGCACTCAAAAGCTATTTTTGATTGAGCCATAAGATTCTGAAAGTCAACTAAATGATTAAAGAAAGATTAAATTATACTGTATATAGCTTAATAGCAAGAGTTTGAATTATTTTTAGTTGTTCTCCTATATGCAGCATGTATTCATTCTCAATATTTAATTCAACTCAGTTCTGTGATCATTTGGAGAAAATATCATTTGCAAAATATCAGCTTGAGTACATGTATAAATTCTTCATGAATCAGAATGGAAAGATAAAATGTGTTTATTCCATTGAGCTTGTTTATCTCAAAAGGCTACTAGCATAAAACTACTAGCATAAAACTGCTAGAATTGGAAGCTTATCATGAATTAAGCACAGTATGTAAAGTTACAGCTATTTCTTTCAAGAGATCTCAGTAGTCGAAGCATATGTTTTAAGGCCTCAAAGCTCTATTTTCTTCTTTGTCATCATTTTAGTCTGGCCTGATTCAAATATTTTTTCAACAGTTATATCTTGGAATTGTAGATGAGAGTATTTTCTTTTATTAGCTTGCTGTATGTGATTATTCTTACTAGTTCATCAACTCCAAAGTTGTCAGAAGGGCATTTTGGCATGAAATTTAATTTCTGCAATGAAGGTTAAAAAATTAGCTTGGCTTGTCAATGAGAAAAACACTACCACATTTCTCCCCCATCCCCATTTTTTGTGAGAGCAAAATAATCTATTGAATTATTATTATAAAATATTTTTCATTGTTCTGGCAATGATATGACTTTATCCCTTGATAGGAATTGGGTATGTGTAGCTAGGCATCCAGAGGAATATGTTTACCAATGGATTATCTTCCAAGGTTTTGACACCACCATCAGTTATGCCAGATGCAAATCATTTACTCTCTGTCAGTTCAAATACACAGTCTTGTTTGGATGGCTTAAATCTAAGCTGGCACTATACTACAGTAAGCATTACTGCTCAACTTTTGACTTGAAAGCATGGACAAATGTATACAGTGCCAAAACATGGAAATAATACGATGTAGGATGAATTTTGCTAAGTGTTACTTAATGTTAGCACAGAATGAGATTATCAAAGGGATAGTGACATTTTCTACTGAGAAAAAGAAATGTTCTTCCACAACAGTAGATATAAATCTTTGACATGGAGTTTTAAGATGACTGCCATGTTCTATATGGCCTACAACCCTGCCAGATCTCATAGAATCAAAAATGAAACTCCTGGTAAATCCCTCAGGGAAATGCCAAATTAAATTCTGAAATTTATGGATTTACTAATAATGACTCAGTGCTGTAGTATTTCATGGAGTTTAGCATCATGTCTATAAACCATGAACTGGTAGATTGATGGCATCAAGAGTAAAGAAAAAAAGATTTGACTAATTTTATTTTTTCCTACTTTAGAATTTAAGCAGATCATGGTACAAAAATTTAGACTGTAAAATAATTTATTTCATGACTTTTGGCACGAAGACAGCTGAAGTAAACAAAACTGACCAATATTTTACTTACTGAGTAATACAATTTATATTTGTACAAAATAATGGCAGCATTTAATAAAATATCCTAGCTGAAGACAGTGGATTAAGATCACAGATCATTTAGATAACCTAGATTTGGTTATTCCCCTACTTACTTGCAGTATTGACTTTTCTAAACCTCAGTTTTCTAATCTATAAAATAGGAAGGATACTTTCTAACATTAAGATGATGTATTAATTTAAAATTTGTGAAGTGTAAGTATATATGCATGTATGTTTATGATAAATGGCAATTGTTATGCATGAGGTCGTAGGGACCTTAACTAATTAAGCTGAATAATCGGTGATAATCATGATGATCAATTGGCTGATAAAAAAAAAAAAAAAAAGAATACTGCCTTTCGATGGATAGAACAAATCTAACCTTATTTAATGTTTTCCTGGCTTATTTGACTTTTACCTTTTCTCCCCAGTTAGATTTAAGTTGGATAAATGTCAATAGTTCTATTCTTTAAAATTCATCTCTATAGGTTTATATCATATAAAGGTGAATTTTCTCATTTCAAATCTAGTAGAAGACTAATTCAAAGATGCTAAAATATATTTGAACACATTTTTAGCATAATGCATAGGTGATACATTTCAGGAAGAAATCACACATAAATTATCACTGTCTGCAGACATGAGTACCTAGCATGAGAAGTTAAAGCATTCTAATTTGAGTACATGGATATAAAATTTTGTAACTCAATTATTTCTGGTAGGTGAGGAACCTCATAAACATGTTGATAGATTATTTGCTGTAACTAATTAAAATGATTCTCTTTTGTTATTCATAAATATGTTGTACTTTTTCATGCATATTTTTATTTTAACTAATATGGCAAATATTTCTAAATTGAACCTTGATTCTCATCCTTATAATAAGTTAAAACTAGAGAAGATTAAGAAATCCATCTACTTCTTCTTTGTACAACTGAGAAAATTGAGAGACAAAGAGGCTGAGCAAATTTCCCAAGGTTATAAAGTTTCTTGTGCACAGTCAGGGCCATATTTTTCGGTCCAGTCAGTTAATTATCAATATTTTCATTTTAATACTGTCATTTATTATGAATACATTTAAATTCAAGGCATGTTTTTCAAAGAACTATCCACACACACACACACACACACACACACACACACACACACACACACACACACCCCTCACTCTTACATTTCTTTTTGTATGATTTTTTTTTCTCCTAATTTCTCTCAAGTCAGTGGAGCCAAAACGGTGTGAAACCCTTAATTTGATACCTTACCAAAAAGCCTTTACATGGGCCTTTATGACAAATCAGACTCCCACAGATTTAAGAGGTGTGGAAAAGCTAGATTAAGTTGTTGAAGCTGGCTAATCTATTTGGTTGGAGTGTGAGGTGGTCTATGCTGCAGAGTTTTTACATCACCAGAGGAAGAACTTTTCTCAATTATGCTGGTTTAATTAACAGGGATTTTAGTTATAAACAAAACAAGTGAAACTTAAGATACACATCTTAAGCTCAGTTTGTAAAGGCCTGTGCTTTCAATAACAAAACTCAGAGTGACAGTGATGTATGGTTTTCTTTATGAGACCTGAAAACTGATGGATATGTGATCTTATAAATGCTTAGACAAACTAATGCACATAATTATATTTTCCATTTGAAGTCTATTGCTAGGCATTCTAATACAATATCATTAGTTGAAATGGCCACGATGATACAGCTTGGGCAGTTTGTCACGGTAATTACAGGGTGATTATTTTTGACTGGAATAAAGATTTCAGTTTTAGTATGGTGAAAAGCATCATCACAAATTGCTAACAGTCTTGGAAAATAATAATAAAAACTTTAAGGTTTTAATGCATTTTGCAGCATTATTCTAAAATAATTTCTCATTAAGGAAGAAGTCCATAAATTGGCTAAATAAATTATTTTTAAAGTGATTAAAATATGGCTTTGCCAAAAGAATTCCACTTATCTCATTAATGGTTCCTATGTATAAAAATGTCAACATTAGATAAAATTCGAGTGTGGTAAATAAGGTTCATGTCATAATTAACAACCTTTGAAGAAAGGATTTTTTTTAAGCAGACAGAAAAGTATGGCATTTATCTTCACTATTTTCAGAATGGTTGATTAAAGTAGACAGTGTCCTAACATCTGTATTGAAAACTATATTAATCAATTGATTAATCATGCAACATTAATCAAAAACCTCCCTAAGTGTTTTAGTATCTGAGCAGCTCTTAGTATTTTCTATCAGATCCCTTTTAAGGTGTCCATTAAAAAGATTAAATTTGGGTGGTAAATATTGAGGGGTTGTGGAACTTGTGGCTTCTCACTGGAAGGTCATAGCCACCGCTCATTAGTGCTACTTTTAATGGGATAAGAAGCAAAAGTTTGAATATGTGACTAAATCAATTAATCAGTACTGCAGTTGACTCATTCCAGTAAGCAGTTTAGTATTTGCCGAATCGGCACCATGGCCATCTGGCTGATTTGTCCTCAGTGAGATGGCTTAAACCAAAGCATACTTTACTTAAGAGTGTAAATTAAATGGCCAATAAACTGATGTAGAAACTACTATTCTGTACATTGATTTGTAAAAAGTAGTTAAAATCAGCCTTTATTATTAAGAATGTATTTAAATGATCTAAGTTGCCCTGTACAATAAGTGTAAAACTTCCTATTACTGGAGTGAATGGTTCAAAATCAAATGAATTATTCTGGTGTTTAGTGATATTCAATTGAACTTCATAGTATATACTCATGCTTACTAATCAACTGTACATTTCAAAATCGGTGATTTATAATTGGTTAGTTCTTAGATTTTCAAACACTTTTACCTGTAGGATTAGTCAGCCAAATTCACGCAGTAAATGTGGAGAATGTCAGCCTGAAAAACAAAAGAAAATTACTCAATATAGTTCAGTAAAGGGTATTATAATAAACAACTGTTGGATAATAACTAAAATTATTTGTCGTATTCTCAGAAGCTACTGTTCTATTATCCTTCATGTCCTCTATCTTTCTAATTCTGAAAAGCAAGTGTTTTCAATATATTTGTTTATTTTGATCATTCTGTAATATGAAAAGACTGGTATGTTCTGCAAACTGTGTCGATCTTAAAATTCTTTTCATTTACATGATGCAGAATGGTTAAGACTTTCTTTCTACTGTTGAATAAATGATCATAATGACATTCAATGAAATTAAATCTTGTCAATTTTTTTTTCTGGAAATAATTCTGCCAGCTTTTCAAACAGAATCCAAACCTATAGGCATTTAAAAACATGGTATGGCCCATCTGTTTATCCCGGCTGTTGCTTAAGGAAAGATTCTGTAGACAAGACAGTTTCCAGAGTTTGTGCAAAGGACTTTATGATTTGGGTAATGTCTAGCTATTGCTGTTTTTCAGCAAAATGATTAGGTGGTAGTTTTAAAATTTGCAAACATGTCCTGAAGCTTCAGCAATAGAAACACATATCTAGATAACTAAATTTAAATCTGTGCTGAATATCTTCCATTTCAAAGGATTTTTTTTCTTGGCCAATTGCTTATTTACATATTTTATTATATATGATCCAGTGATGCTCATTTACAAAAGTGATGATTGGGAGACAAAGAAATGCATCCTCTCTGCATTCCTATTTAGGATAAAGTTGTCTACAGAGGAAAGGCATCTACTAAAAACAATTACTTTTATAATGAATTGTTCAGTCACACAAATTCTAAAGAAATAATTTTAAAGTAGATTTTTATTTAGTATTTAGTGCTACAGAAAAAGAAAATTTAGGTCATCTATCTTATTTTGCGAAGTTGATCAACTTAGTGCATTACTTTCTTAATCTTCTCAATTCTTTGTTATCTTCAGCAGTGCTTTAAAGAAAGTTATAGAATAAATCTAATTATGACACAGTATTGTAAATAATTGGTTTCTGTTAGCATGCACAACCCACATTATGATTCTGAATGTGTGTTTTAGTATGAAATATTTGAACTATAGCCTCAGTTGATTAATACTTAGAGCTATTCAGGTACTCACCAAATGCTATAAACCTTTATTTCAGTCCTGTGTTACCAAATAATTACATGAAAAAGAAACATGTCTAAAAGTAATCAGAAATAGGTTTGGTTATGTCTCTCTGTATATATTGTTTCATATTTGAGTTATATTTTCATTTTGCTATTGACGTGAAGCTTGGTTGCTTTCAGCGGGAAGGAAATATAATCTGCATAATTCCTATTAGTTCTTCATTGGGCAAATGCATTTTGATATTCTATAGTAGGTTGGTTTGTATCTAATCATTTTTTGTACTTAGCAGCAGGTGTTACTGCTGTACTGAAAAAAAAATGGTATGTTTTAGGAATTATGAGTATAATTTAGCCATAAATACCTAAGTTTTAATATTCATCAATATATTTGATAGACTCATTAGAAACACAATAAGTATAATTAGTTACTAATATAACCAGATAATTGTTTCATTACCTGGATTAACTTTTATGGTATTCAGAAAGCATTTTAAAGAAATATTTCATTTTGATGTTGCTCTTGTGGTGTGATAGAACTACATGACATCATATACTCAGAAGGAAAATTATTTACTGCATCTTGAATTAGAGCAATTTTTTAGAAAGGAGACTGTTATGAACAGATGAAAGCATTATATGTTGGAAACATTTTGGTTTATGGGCTTTGGCTAACATTTAAATTTCAAACATTCTTATTTTAAGATTCATTTAAAAGTAGATTTCTTTGATCCAAAACACTAATTCAAAAAGATATATGCACCTCTATGTTTATTACAGCATTATTTACAATATCCAAGGTATGGAAACAACCTCAATGTCCATCAATAGATGATTGGATAAAGAAGTTGTGGTACAAGCATAGAGAATATAGTCAATAGTATTAAAATAACTCAGTATAGTACCAAGTGGGTACTAGATTCTAGACTAATTGGGGGGATCATTTTGTAAATTATATAAATGTCTAACCACTATGCTGTACACCTGAAATTAATATAAAATAATATTGAACATCAACTCTAATTGAAAAGTAAGAATTAAAAAAAAAAGAAATTGTGGTACATATATACAATTGAATATTCCTCAGCCATAAAAAAGATTGAAATCTTACCATTTGCAACACATGGATGGACCTGGAAAGTATTATGCTAAGTGAAGTAAGTCAAACAGAAAGGCAAATACCAGATTATCTCACCTATATGTGGAATCTGAAGAACAAAACAAACAAACAAAACAGAAACAGACTCATAGATCCAGAGAAAGGCTGATAGTTGTCAGATGGGAGGGATGTTGGAGGGACGGGGTGATAAAGGTGAAAAAATTAAAAGTACAAATTGGTAGTTAACAAAATAGTCACAGAGATATAAAGTAAAGCATAGGGAATACAGTCAGTAAAATGGTAATAACTATGTATTGTGCCAGGTGGGCACTAGACTAGTCAGAAGGATCTCTTTGTAAGTTATATAAAGGTTAACCACTATGTGGTACACCTGAAACTAATATAAAATAATACTGAATGCCAACTACAATTGAAAATTAAAAAGTGGAAGGAGTTGAAGGGAAATAAGAGGTTTAGACTTCCAGGTATAAAACAAATAAGTCATGGGGATGTAGTGTATGGCATGTAGACTATAGTCAATAATACTGTGATAGCGTTGTATGGTGTTAGGTGGTTGCTGGACTTATCAAGGTGATCACTTCTTTAGGTATATAAATGTTGGATAACTATGCTATATACTTGAAACTAATATTGTATGTTATCTATATTTCAATAAAGGTCTTTAAGAAAATAAAAGTAGATTTTTCTGATTTTCAAAGTGATAACCTTTTAATGAATTCAAAATTGCACACTTTTATGATTGTAAGCATGAACTATTAGATTATTAGTGAAAACAGCTTTTTTCTTTATTCTATTCTTTACATCTTTAGGAGTATGATCTAGGAGAGTCACAGAACTACTTCTGCTTATTCGTTTTTAAGAGAAGTGATATGGCAGATGTCTCTAATAATTTTGTGAGGATCGAATGAGACAAATAAATGAATTGATATTACTTTAAAAACTGACAATTGTCAAATAAATGTAAATTTATATTATTATTGTGTTATTAAATAGGGCTTTTATGTCATGTTTAGAATACTACTTGTTCAGCTAGAGGCTCGGTTTCTGGAGTCATGTTGCCTAAGTTTCTTTACAGCTTTTCTACTTACTGACTTTGTAGACTTGATCATTGTAGATTTAACTTATTTGTACCTCAATTTTCTTATTTGTAAAATAAAATAATAATACCTAAGTTATAAGGTAATCGGGAAGATTGAGTTAATACAAAGAAAGCTTTGGAGAACATGAGAACAACAAAAAAGCTGTTTTTATTGCTTTCATATTGCTGTTACCATTAGCTTTTGATCTAGCCATCAATGAGTGACCATATTCTATTCCATTCAAGTTCTTATGGTGTAAGCGCGAATTAGTGACAGGAGAAAAACTGTCAAACCGGATTCTCAAAATATGGTTTTAAAACATAATTCTAATTTATCTGCATGGGACTTAACTCTTTTTTCAATAACGTGGCCCTCAAAAAAATGGAAATTTAAAATAAAATTCATTTTCACTGTTCCAGGAAATACAAAGTTTTCCCTATAAGCACTCAACAAGTAGACTTGTTTCCTGGGCAATAACCTCCTGTATAATTAGGACAATTCTAACCATATAGCTCATATCTATAAATGAAAGTGCAGTTAACTTGTTCTAAGAAAGGTTCTGATTACAGTAAAACCATACTATATAGACAAGGTGGGTGGTACAAGGAAACTGGAACTTAGTTAAGGCATAATTTTGATTAAATGCAGTCACCTCATTAGCAATTGGCTTCTAGCTATCCATAAGTAGACTAAGATTACCTGACATTTTGCTGATATAGAGAACCCACTAATGTAGTTTACTTAGGTATATATTGAATTTACTTCCACTACCTAATTCTGCTAACATCCTTTGACCAAATGCATGGCCTTCTGTTTTCACTGTGATTTTTTATATTCTTTACATTTTCAATATTAAATGTCATAGCGATCTGAAATTTCTTAAGGCTAAAAATCAGGAATACTGGAATGATCTCTTATTTTAAAGATGTGTTAAAACTTAGATCAATTTTCTTTTTCTAGAGATTTGCATATTCCATGTACCTGAGCCTGGAGAGAGCTGACAGTTCCTCTCTGGAAGTTGTTTAAATTTCCCAGAGGTATAAAAAATCACATTTCAGCTTTCCACTGGAAAGTTAACCTAACTTGTATTTCCAGTTCTAAGGGAAGATTTTTTTTTAAAATGTGGATTTAGTTTTACTCTTGATACCCCACTAAATCTATCCAATTAAAAATGAAAGGAGCACTTAACAACAGTAGGCAATAGTGATTAATCAAGAGAGCTACAGGTAAATAAGACAAGAAAGTAACTACCCCTTTGAAGATATAGAGGCTACTCTCTAATTTTTAACAGGAAGAAAAACCTCACTTTCTGAGTGACTTCTAAGTGTTTCTTTCATTGAATCAAAGGAGAGGAGGAAAGATGACATTCTAAAATATCAATCATGCAGTTAGGTTGTTATATTAGTTACTAGGCTTTATCTCTTAAGATTTAGAAATAATTTTTAGAAGACTATAGTCATTGCAGGATGTTTACTTATTTATTCTAACTCCTGAAATATTTAAAAATATTTCTAAAATGCTCTTCATTAAGTTTCTAAATTCACAGCAAATTTCAGATAACTAGAAACATTTTTCACAATTTTCTCTCTGACATCTCTACACTCAGAAAAAGAACAGCTTATCATTTTTATTATTTATTATCACCAGTTATTTGAAAAATAGATTTTTAAATGCTAATTCCTAGATATTTCTAAGCAGTTAGGAATAAAGTCATGTTTTCAGTGATCACAAGTATAATTCCGTTTTAAATTATGTTTATTCTGTGAACATTTTTTCATTATCAATATGTTGGAGAAAAAGTTATTAGTTGTAATTGTTTAGTTGTGTTTCACAGATATCTTCTTTATTTTTATAACAACCCTATTAATTGGAAGTAATATCTGCATTTTACACAGACTTACAGTCAGCAATTTTATTAATCAAATATAAATCATCTGATTCCAAAATTTTTGCTCTTGTCACTCTTAGCCCTTATACTATATTATAAAAATAAACAAACAAAAAAAAATACAAACTGTTGTGAAAAATGTAATTTCTGTGTAAAACATTACTTTTATGGAAATTTTTTTCAGTGAAATTATTTTTGTGACTGTTTCCTCTCTTCCTTTTAATTGTGTCACCTTGTTCTCAATGCACTCAACATAATGTGATTTACCTATTAAAAGTCATATATGTTACTTTTATATAGCAATAAAAATCTTTACTTATGTGCTTCAGTCTAAGAGAAATCCTAAGGAAATATATGTGCTAGTAAGTGATTTTATTAAGTTAGATGTTTTTGGTTATTAGGATTTCTTAAAGAAGTCCATGTCCTCTTCCTGCCCTGTTTTCATCTACTATTGCAAATTAAATGTTATTTCTGTATACCTTGATAAGAACATTAAGGTCTTTCTTCTTGGGTTTTTAACTTTGTTTAAATAATAATGACTACAAATCACAAATTAAATGAGATTATTATAGCTGAATTGAGATGTATTAAGTTATTCAATGGTATGTGTTAATTTTCCTTATCAATATTCTTTTACTACTGTCTTGGTTTATTTGGTTTTAATTAAAACATATGAAATGAAATTTGCAAAGAAATACTCATTATTTTAAGTGTAGCCTTGAGCCACCTATGACAGTGTCACCAGTTGAATCCTGCTTAGTTTTGATCCCAAACTCGTTTTCCTAAACCCTTGAAAGTTTACTTGTTAATTATTGCCAAGTAAAATTTTAATTTGCTCTGAAATTGCATGGTGAACAGGGTTATTACAATTAAGTTTATATTAGAAATTGGCACTAGAGGGAGCTAAGTAATTGTATCATTTATGTGTTTAGGGGGAAATTGAACATTCGTTTAAAACGTATTTTTTTCAGAACCTGCTGATTTTACAAATATGGCAGCTATGCCTCAGCAAATTATAAGCAATAACGAATTAGTTAATTTTCTTTAGTGAAAACTGCTATGGTAAGATTATTAAATTACTGTATTTCTACTTAGTGAAAGTAGCTACCAGTCAGTAAATTAGGATTTCTAGGACTCTTTGGGGAAAGGGATTATTACTATTATCCATGTTTATCATTATTTTGGCCCTAACAGAATTAAAATGCTCACAGTACCATGTTAAAATACAATATTTTGTTCCCAAATTTATAGTTTGATAAGAAAATGGCCTTATTAAATAGGATCTCAGTGCAGATTAGAAAACAATTTTACTCTTATGGAATATTCTAGGACTTCAGTTGGGTTGATTACTTTGAAAGGCTGATTCGATTTAATAACTGTATTCTTCCCCAGCAAGCATAGCTTACCATGCGTTGAGTAGAATTGTTCCATTTCCTAGTGTTATAACTAAAGTGAACAAAAGTCTGTGTAGGTGTGTAAAGCCAAAGTTGCAGGATGTTTTTATTTATATAAACTAAAAAGCTAAAGAACAAATATATAATTTTATACATTTTGCATGTCGAGTCCCAGAAAACATACACTTATGGTAACAGCTTTATAAGGTCAATGCTGTACGGGGAAAATGGGAAATTTTATCCTTTTATAACAGCACGTAGGCAGTCACAACAAAAAGATACACATTTTATATGTCCTTGTAAGTGAGCATGTACTCTTACAAATAAAGCATATGTGAATTTGTTCTTTTCTTCACAACTCTTAGGAGAGAAAAATATGTTTTGATGTCAAAATTTAATGAGTTTCAATCACATTTTATTTTATTTTGAAAATACAATGATATTAAAAATATTGAAATAAAGCCCATGATATTTTATAGTGAAATTCTCTTAGCTTATCTTTAGTTATAGATTTGGAATGATACACCATTGTCCAAAGGGAAGGTTCTTGCTTTTTTCAAATGGTCTAAATGAGGAAACTCTCTGCCTTTAACTACCTATGTATTGTTTTATTTTTAAAATAGAGGTGAATTTCAGAGAAAATAAATGTACAAAGGAAAAAAAAATACAGCCAGGCAATATTACTATTTGATAAACCAAAGAATCGTTTTATTCCTGTTTGCTTCATGTATTTCTCTTACTAAAATAAAACATTCCTCAAATTCTATGTTTTATTTTTACAATTTGAGTAATTGACATATTATCTGTCTCAAAGGATTGTTACAATAAATATTGAATGTACAAAAGAGGTTTGTAAGTGATATTAAAGACAGGATTTGGGGGAGAAAAACGGTTGTGTTCTGAGTACAACTAGGACATCTTTCACCTCTTTAAATTAGTGTTTGGCAAACTTTAATGTACATGCTTATCACCTGAATTTCTTAAAATGCAATTTCAATCAGAGATCTGGATTCTGTATTCTTAAAAATCTCCCTCTTACTGTCTGTGAACCACACTTTGAATAACAATAGTGTTCACTCTCTTTAATTCAGATAAATGTTGTTCTGACTTGAAATAAGTTAGAGCGAAAGAGAAATATGAGTCTACAGCAAAATAATGGCTCTGATCCCAGAAACATGAGATGCTAACTACAGATGCTCTTGTCCTTCATGAGCCTTGTTAGATGCCCAACATTAACCACCTACAAGAAAAGTAATTCTGCACACAGGGCCATCGGCAACCATTACATTGTTTAACTATAAACATCCTTTGATTTCACAATGTGTAGGAGTTAGTGTTATCTTTTAAGACTGTCAATAGCTTTAAAATATTTTTGTGTGTGTGTGTAGATAAATACAGTTCATAGGGATGTGAGTGAGATGTAGAGAAGTAATATGGTGTAGCAAACAGAACTGTTGGATCTGGAATCAGATTCATCTGGATTCAGATTCCAGCTCTGCCACTCATCAGGTATATAATCTTAAGAATTTTATTTAACATCGTTTATTATGGGTAAAATGGAGATTAAAACCTACTTTTCTAGCTTTGTCATTTTACTTAAATTTTGTCACTTCTGATTTGCTTGGTTTTGATCACTGAGCATCTAGGATTTTGATATATTTTAATTAGCATCAGGATTTTAGCATCAGAGATGCTCTGGGGAGTAAGGGGCATCATTACTACAACTATTACCAACAAAATAGGCTATTAGTCACCAGTAGTTGAGTGTACATTGAATAAATAGTTTGTGAGATGGAAATATGAGAGAAAAAGCTAGAAAGGAAGACTTAAATAGACAATGAAAGGCCTTAGAGCAAGCTAGGAATTTAGAATTTATTTTGTAAGAAATGAACTGCTAGAGGATTGTGAGCTAGTGGTGGAAAACTTTTATGTCTTTTTTTTTATTGGAAAATGTTTTGGATGGGGATTAAGAACAAGTATTTCTTCTGTAGTCAAGTTAAGAGATTATGAGAATATGAGTCAAAATAGTAGAAACATAGAAGAAAGGATATATTAAAGAATTATATGGGAGTCAAATGGGCTGGAATCAGTGCTCACTTGAACATGGATTATTCAGATCCATCAAAATATTTAGGGCTATCAAAAGCTCCAACTCATCAGACTTTAAGAAATTTATTATTTCACATAAGAAGTTTAACAGAGAATGATGTTGACTTTTTTGTGATTCTTTTGCTTCAATTTAAGTATTGCTGTACATCCAGACATGATAATCTCCAGAAATGGTATAAAGTACCATCTCATCTTTGTGTTTCTTTTCTGAAGTAAGAGAAATTTTTGTATAAGCTCTTCAACCAACTTTCCTAGGTCTTGCCTAGAATCATATTCCAAACATAGTCATAAACCAATCACAGGCAAGGGAGAGACCACTGGTTTAGTGCCTATAAGGTCCCTCTTTCTGGCATGTGGAATAGACATAGCTTTTCTTGACATGATGATCCTTATATCAAAAACATGAAGTGCCAACTACAGTTGTTCTTGCCTCGCATGAGCCTTGTTAGATTCCCAACAATGACCACCCACAAGAAAAGTAATTCTGCACACACAGGACCATCTACAATCATTATATTGTTTAGCTGCAACCTCTTTTGATTTCACAATGTGCAGGAGATACCACAGTGTTATTCTTTGTACATTCAACTACTTTCAAAAGAGTGGATTGCTCTGTTAGAGTTCTGTCCTGGAGTTTGTTTAAAGGTGTGATGGTGGATGGGAGTGTGTGTGTGTGTGTGTGTGTGTGTGTGTGTGTGTGTGTGTGTGTATGAAATGTGTCTATAGGTTCAAAATCTAGGTAATATACATAATGTAGATTTTTCCAAAATAAATCTAAGATTAAGTGTTTATGAAGAAATGTAGTCAAATCTATCTAGCCTTTCTAATATACCCTTGTTTAATTTTCCTTTGGGATGAAAAAAAATCTTCAAAACTAGAATTACCTACATTAAAAAGTATAGATGACCCAGTGCCATTTTTGTTGTTATTTTATTCATTGCCCTTTAGACAGCTAAACTAGATTGATTTTTTTAATGAGAAATTAGTGATACTCTATTAGGGTGATACCGTATCTATATTACTTAACATAGTATGTCTAGAATAATAGGTGATATTTAGTGAGTTCTTATTGGCACAATGACACAGTTCTGATACAATGTATACCATTTAATTTATACAATAAGAACTTATTTTACAGATTAAAATCCAGGTTTCCAGAGACTAAATTATTTTCAGAAGCCTCATGACCATTAAATGGTGGGGCCAGTATCTATCCCAATCTAAGTGAGGCTGCAGTGCAGTCTTTAGTCATTACTTTTTTTTAATACTAAAAATAATTGTTATCCTATGGATACTTTTTCTTCAGGGACCTCTAAGCAACAGTAGGTTATTTTTTTCCTAGCTATATTATTTTTCTATAGAAATTTAGTAATGGTAATAATAATACGGCTACTACTTATTAAGCATTTACTTTTGTCTAATGGTTTTATCCTGTATAATTTTAACAACAATTTCCTGTGGTAAGCATTATTATTCTAATATTATGCCTTGGGAAACTCAACTTCAAACAAATATCCAGAATTGCTTTTTAAGCAACCAAATCTGTCTGACTCTCCTCCCCAAATCTACCTCTATCACGAGTACTGCTCTTACTCAATATTCAAGAACATTATTTCAAAGACATATCTCTAGGATTAATTTCAAAATACTCGCCTTTCCTATATCCCAGAGCATGCTCTAATTTTTGTCCCTGTCTTTGGGATGGGACTTTAGAGGTTGCTGCTGACCTCTTGACAATATTTCTATTCTCCTTATTGAAGTCATCTTCATAGCTGCTCAGTTTGGCATACTTATGCTTGTAGCCATGGATGGTTCTCAATACAGGATGGAAACTTATGTCCTCTCCAATTTTTCTCTATTGGTCCTCTTCTGCTGTAGGTTACAATTATCTTCCATTTATACTTCCAATGTAAACCCTCAGTACTCTTATATTCCCTTCTATTAAGAAGAATATCTTCTAAAGTTGGGCTAGAAAACATTTGACTATGCACCAAAATGTATTCAAATGTCTATCTTGAGAAGGATGTAGAAACGGATATGTATGTGGTAAAACAAATACCACAAAGTATTAAGTAATTGATATGTTAAATAAAAAACCTATACGAGTGCACATTGTGAAAATATTTCATGTTTTTTATGTTTAATATATTCAGATTAAAAAGCCTGGGGAAAAATATCTACCACATATGAACTTGCAGCTAATTTATTTTGTGTTGTCATTCTCCCTCTGATAGAATAGAAACTCCATGAGGGTAGAAGTCTTTGTCTCCTTTGTCCACAAATGTGTTCCAAGTGCCTAAAACAAGGCCTAGCACATAGAAGCCCCTTAATAAATATTTGCTTAGTGAAAATATTTACTGAGAAAAAATACAAAACTTAATAATTGTTTGTGGTAAGACACCCACATACTGGAATTAAACTTTTTAACAAGAAGGTCAAGCAAAGAGATAAAAGGATAAATCCATCCCCTAAATTTTCAGTTGAGAATTCATAAAAACCAACCAAATAAACAAACAAAAACTTATGATTTTTTAAGTTTTGTTCTGGGATACTACATAATGTGATGAAATGTTTTTTGGGGGAAGAAAAAAGTAAGGAGTAGTTAAAGTGTCAAGATCATTCAGAAAGATCTCTCTTCTTATTAATCAAGTAGGAATATGATGTTCAGTCTTATAACAATTATTTTCCTTTCTGGGGTTTCCCATAGGCAGAGTGCAGAGCAGAACCAATTGTGGACCTACCTACCCATTCAAAGACAACCAGTGAGTTCAGAAAACTTGGTACTTCTCTACAGTGTAGAAGAAATCCCCCATAACAGGACGTTCTGGTTTCCAGTGAGAATGAAATCTAAGAAAGATAACTAGCAGAGTTGGTTAGTCTTTTTTTTTTTCTTTTTTATTCCAATAACTTACCCTGCACCCAAAGATAATGTTCCAGCCTTAGGAAGTTGCAGCCTGTAAGTTGGGAATTGCTAGGAAGTGAACACCTTTCTACTTCTGGAGAATGCGCAGTGGGAGCAACTGCTCTTCTGGCTCCTCTAAGCCACCCTTCTGACAACCACCGGGGAGGGAGAGATAAAAAGTTACACAAGCCACTTTTACTACAAAAGTTGCAAATAGTGTGAAGCAAAGTCTTGCTTGGACATGTGAGAAAGTTGACATAAGCCTGCCTCTCCTCCGTGTTGTTTTCTTTGGGGATGTCAGCAATGTTCCCTGAAGTTCACGCAGGCTGGGCTCCCTCACTCTGGTACCTTTGTTACCATTGTTGGTGTCTATGTGATTTCTGACTAGACTGCAAACTAGACTGATTTTTAAACATATTATTATGCAAATTTCCAAACAAACAAAATAATTGGGATTGGTATAAAAAAATCTCATGAAGAAAATTATTATCCATATATACAGACCACTAAATTTAAACCTATAACTTTCTTTTATTAAATATTAAATAAAACTAGTCACCTATTCTTAGCACTGCTCTCATCTGAAAATTGAACTACCCTTCTATTTTTACACTCATTAAATTATTTTTTTAATCTTCATATTCATGACCCTATACTTTACACACTGGAATCTGTCCTTTATAAGCTGGACAATTTCACTGTCCTCAAATACTACCTCCTACCATATAATCTAAACCACTGTATGAATTTCAAGGTCTCTATTACTACCTCATTAACATATTAATATCCATTTCTGCTCAGATACTTTGAGCCATGTTGTTTCTCTCACATGAAAGTTTGTTTCATTCCCTCCTCAGATATCCACACTCAAACAACCCTACAAAATCCCACCCCACATCCTTCTAGTCCAAACAGGCATTCCTGATCATTGCAGACCTCACTCTGAATCTCCGAATTCTTCAGTATGTGTCTATGCTAAATGTGATGATATAAGGGAATACTATAGTAGCTTATACTTGTCCTAGTGTTTGATACTAGTTCACATTTTTTTTTTTTTTTTTTTTTTTTGTAAAAGCTTCAAGTTAGTGAGGTCGGGGCACAGGTCTTATGTTTCTTCTGAAGCCCTTATAAATGTGAATCCTAATTGTGGCTGCCCATCAGACTAACATGAAATCTTTATACAAAACAAAACAAAACAAATTAAAACTCCCAGATTCTCTGTCAGATTTACTCAAGATAGAGCCTGAGAATGTACACATTTCATAATTTTCTAGGTGATCCATTTATATCTATTCCAATGTTGATTTATGGTCTAATATTTGGAATCCTGTGTTGCAGAGAATATAGTCAGACTGAGTACATAAAAACTCCTAATCCAGACATATTCATTTACTAAATTCACAGGTTTTGTGGTCAAATGTTAGATCTCTTTATACTATTACCTAAATGTGCATAAGAATGACAAAATTGAAATAATTTTTAAACTAGTATACAACATTCAAGCATATTTATCTAAATTGTAGTTACCCAGTGATGATGATAATTCTTTGATGATACCCCAAAATAAACTACATGATACAGTTATTTTAAATCATTCTATTTAACATATCTGTAAGTAGAAATTCATAGAACATGCTGCTATTAATTTACCACACAGTTTTTGAACACCTATAATCTAACTCTAAAATTGATAGATGGACTATAGCTCCATTCTATTTAGCATGCATAACATTTATTTTTAATTTGAATAAATTTGTGTTTGTAAATATGGAAATTTTACATAAAATATTTCAATTTTTAGAGTCTCCTAAAAATGGGAAGATCTGAAAATACTTGGCACATTTTCACATGACAATTGGTTGAAGCTGAATAATATGTGTCCTCTTTTAATATGGCAGAAAATAGCCAGTTGGCACCAGACCTATCATTCTTTTTTTTCTTACACACTTGTCTGATCATTTAAATATGGATCTCTGCTCTATGTATTATAGTGTAAAGAAGTAATTTAAAATAATAAAGTAGATGAATAATAGCTTCACTAGATTTTTAAAATTTACTAAAATATGAGCAGTAAATAAGAATGTATTCTTCTTTATAATCTTGCTATCTAGCAGAGTGCTAGTTAAAGCATATCTGTACATAAGTGGACTAATATTGGGGATCCACTTTAAAGCAGTAAGAGAAGGAAATATAATTCTACCCATTTGCCCATGACAATTCCAAAAGAAGAGAGACATTACATGGTATCAATTAGACTATGGGAACTAGTGGGTAGAATCAATGTGTTTCAAAGGGCCACACACTTACCTGTTACTCTTTCTTTTCTTTTTCTTACTTCCTTCATACAACAGGTTAGGTAAACTGGTTGAGGAACTCTTGCTTGGATTATAGTACATTGTAAGTCATAATCATCAGGTCTTGGCCAGGCTAATGATAAAATGAAAATATATATACCATTTTGCTGTGAATTTTTAAAGGTATAGCCCCGGCAGCAACTTTAATTCAAGAGGATCGATTGGCAGATATATATGTATGTATATATATATGTATATATACATACACACACACACATACACACACATACACACACATGCGCACACACACACACATACACACACATACACATATATACACACATACATATACACATGCATACATACATATACATGCACATACATACACATATGTATATATGTATATATAATACATATACATATGTGTGTATGTATGTGTGTATATGTATATACACACATATATACATATATGTATATATATGAATAAATATATATATTCATTTTTATTCTCTTACAAATTCCTACTTCCTCATCACTAAAAACCTGATGATAATTCACCTAGAAAAGAGTATTTCAAGGTACAACTTTTTTATTTTTAATGCCATTCTATGATATCTGGACTGCAATGACTGTTTCTCACTTCAAGGACCTTATTACTAATTGCCAAAATTATCTTAGGCTTTACTTATTTTACTTGCTCAAAGAATGATCTTTCATTATTAGGTCTTTAATAGATTGATATTTATGCTACATTTGCTTTCTTTTAATATTCTCCACAAAACTGTGCCTTCCTCCATTACTAATGAAAGAAAATTGAGGAAAGCTGTTTTGACTTTCTTTCTCTTTTACTCCCAGGACATATTGGTGTTCTATTTCCTACTCTAATCTCTTTGCCATTTATCAGAATTTTTCTTGAAGCTGCGGCAAAGGGAGGGTCATTTAAAAATCATTCTTTGGTCAAAATGAACTATTATTTGGGCAGTGTGAGGACTCTCTGCCTGTAAAACATTATAAATCTCATGGGCAATAACTTAAGAGAGCTCATAGATACTATCACACCCATGTTGTGAATGTACCAGTGCTTGGTAAATGCTTATTAAATGAACCAGTGAATATACAAAGGCAGTTCCTTGACATGATGCTCAGAATTGTTTTTGCGAGTCTAAAATACGATCTCATTTAATAAAAAACATTGATGTCTGAAAGTTGCTGTATATTTAAAATGGTTTAATTTAATAAAGCATAAAATTTCATATACAGAATTATTTATTGATTCTAGAATATACCTTAGTGTTGCTAGAATTTTAGTGTTTTATTTATCCCATTTTAAAAGTTTGACCCCAAGATAATGTAGAAAAAAGACTGTTCAGAGTTATTTGTTATTATCATTGTTGTTGATTAGTTTTAGAAATAAAGAATAAGATGATTTTAAGAAATATGCCTAAATTTACAATTTATATTTTATCCCATTTGTATAATAATGTAAATCCTATTATTAGTTGATCTAAATAGCTCCCAAACTTGAGACTAAATTTAGTAGTCAAGGCTGAATAATTTTTAATTGCTATTTATAACTTAAGTGGGGGAAAAGCTATTTTGTACTTTCTCCCACTGGTAATCTCTAATAAGATTTGCTGTATATTCTTTTAGAAACTTATTTATTTATTTACTTATGCCTACAGCACCTAGTCTTCCTAGGTGGTCTCTCACCCAAGTACTAACCAGGCTTGACCCTGCTTAGCTTCCTAGATCAGACGGGATCTTGATGCGTTCCATGCCTTATCCTTTGTCAATTTTGCATGGTCGCAATCTCTAGTAATTTTGGGGCTCTGTTCAATGATCAGTTTGGGGGATATATTCCACTAAGAATCGCCAACTATAAAACTCAGAATAAACTTGAGAAATCACTTCTACCAGTGATGCATTTTACAGAGAGAATAACTGAGTGTTATAAAAGTTAAATGATTTGTGCAATGTGACATAACTAGTTGGTTACAGTGTTGAGAATAGACTATACCATAAATGATTTTGATATTATGATTATCTTATTGTACTTAGAATTGGATTATAAATAATTATTCTAAAATTACTCATATTTAATTTTTATTTGGTAGAAATCTGTCATTTATGGCAATATCAATGAAAATTCTGTTAATATACAGATTCAAAAGAATAATAAATCTAATGAATTTTTTCTTATGAAGTGCAATTGAATGTTATATTAAAGAAGGATTACTGCCATTAGCTAATTTTGCAACTGTATAGGGCAAAGAAATCTATGACAGAACTTTGAAGCATGAGTGATGTGGAAGAGTTATGGATATTAATTCAGTCTTTCCATGTTGTGTTCAGTGAAATATTAAGCTTTAGAATCTGTGTGGGAGTGTATCTAAATATAGTTGTTATTTTGCATTTTTATTCTGCAGTTTCTCAGACATATTCATGGCAGAGAGGAAAAAAGATGTCTGCCATTAAGGCATGATTCTCAATAGGATGCTGAGAGGTCATTTCTTCACAGCCAAACCACGGTATAGCTAGAAACAAAACTTCTACTTGGTTCTGTTCTGATTTGGTCTTCTGAACTCTCCCTTCTTCCTTTGGGCTGGTCTAGGTAGCTTCAAAAGCATATTTTTTTCAGAGATGCCAACTTCCATGAAAAATGCTTACACAGACCGTAATAATTTAATTTGACTTAAAATTACAATTGATCTATTCTCTGACAGCCCTGTCAACAAACTGGGGTGCTGATAAGGTGATGAAGATCAATATTTAAAAGTTCTAGATTAGAAATTAGAAAGCTTCTAGTCAAGAATTTAAAGTTTACCAAATAATATGTTTTTATTGGCTTGTACACTGTTATAAAGTTTTAAAATTTTTGGATGTTTTTAGGCAGATATATTTATTGTTCTTTAATGTCTTTTACAACACAACTTCACACATTGATTTTATTTGCCTGATACCACCCCTGTTTAGATAATCATGTCCACGCAATATTGTGCATCATAGAATCATAGAATTTCAGATATGGAAAGAACTTGAGGTTATCCAGATCAAGCTCTTGCTTTTTTTAGATAAAGAAATGGGTCTAGAGAGGTGAAGCAATTTATAGAAGATGAGACAGACATGAGTAAGAGAAAAAAGGAAGCTAACATTTGTAGTGAATCTAAAATGTACCAAATAGAGAGCTGGACACTTGACTCACATCATCACATTTAATTCTGATATTTACAAATGAAAAAGTATGCTTGTGTTATATTTATACACAGTTAAAGGGGAGAAAAAGTATGCTCAGGAGTTCAACACCAGTTAGCGTGACCCAAAGCACAGAGTCTTCCAAACTTCTGATTCAGTTCCAGAACTTTCAACTATAACATGTTGCCAATCAATTAGGCAAATGATTTGCAATAAATAATTATGCTTGCAGATTTAAAAATGTGCCCGTCTGGTAAACTTGCCACATGTTTGCCTTGGGCATATTTGCTTAAAATGCAGGAACATTCCAGAAGGAATCTCAAACTGAAATGTATGTGATTCCCTGTGTTCTTATTCTGTCTCCCAATATGTCATCTAAAAGTCAGTAAAACAAGAAGACAAAAAGACAGATATGTCATTTTCATCTGGATTAAATTTCTCTGTGCCATTTATTAGCTTCTAGATTCAGTAAATTATAGCTCTCCACTGTTTGAAGGCTGCATGAGACATTTCTCATTTCCTCATCTTCCTGATCATCTCAGCACATCTGATTTCCCGGTGTACTTAAAGACCTGTCAACCTAAGATAAGTTTGATGAATATCAAAGTAACTTGCTGACTCACACTAGCAATAGTTTCTACTTATACAAGTTTTCTCAGCAGCATTTATCCAGAACCACCAGGAAATACCTAAGGTTTTTTAATTTAAAAAATTTTTTATTTTTTTTTATTTTTTTTACCTAGGCCTCACATCATTTGATGATATATAGCATAACCCAAAAAGTGGATAGCAGTTTTTAAAGACCTCTGTCTTTGTGGGTATATGTGTGTCAGGAGGTTGTCAGGCAGAATACATTACAAATGTATTATTCAACTTAAGACAAAAATGAAAGTCTACAGATCAGTCATACCAGTCACCTTCTCAGTGGATATTAGACTTGAAATTTCTCTAGAAGATATGTCTAGAAGCTTCATCAGAATTACTTATAAATCATATTCATTATTTAATACAGTAAGGACAAACTTATTATCTGTTGGCTTTTGGAATATATCCAGTCAAAAATGATCCTAGTTGAAACAGACTTATGCAAGTAGCTATCAATAGGAAATGAACTGGTCAGTGGAACCACACATAGGAAGTTTATTATGAGGATCTCAGGAGACAGATCAACCTATATCACAGTACTCAAATATACAAATGGATTTTTTTTTAAATAAAAAGCACTGGGAAGCGTTAAATTAAATATAAGCTTAAAACTCTTGCCTGTAGCTACTGAACATTCATAAATTCTTTTAGAAGTGATAACCTTATATCATTCTTTGAGACAGAATGAAATGGATACACAGACACTCATAGAAGAGAGATATTTGGTTCACAGACATGCATAATGATTTTGACATGTCATTGGTATTTTACTTCATGTTATATATATATATATATATATATATATATATATATGTGTGTGTGTGTGTGTGTGTGTGTGTGTGTGTGTGTGTGTGTAAATATATATGTAAATATATATATAAAAGTATTTATACATAAAAATTATGTATCAATCATATTTTGACTTTAGCATAAGGAATTGTAGAGTATTTATTTTTGTAAAATAAATATGTGCACACACATATACCCACATACCCTAACTGATCTAACCTGCTTTGTAAGTTAAGATTTTTAATGAGAGGCATCGATACTAGCCTCATGAATAGAGAAATATGGTTACCTATGTAGTATCACTTTGATCCATCTTTTTTGTCCTATCTTGAGATTCATCTGAGTTCTCTTCATAATTATTAACAATTAGGCTGTTTTTTTTTTTTTTCTCCTGTCGTCTGTGTCAGAATTGGTGAAGGGCTGCCTCTTGCCTGTGTTCTGTAGAGTATGAATCTACAGGAGATATCCAAAAGGTGGACTTGAGGAAAAGTCAAATTTATATCCAGGTAGACCATCTAGGTGATTTCTACTTCTGATGGAATTGGCAGAAAAAGACAATCTGGGTAAAGAACAATTGGCTAGAAAACTGTAATACTGGGTAAGTGGGATAAGTAAAAGTGAAAGGTGGAAGAAAATGCCTAGGAAATTTTTTGAATTCATAAAGGGTTAGCTTTGCATCTTTTGGAGATATAGCCATTCTCAGAAAAGCATGGAGGAGACTGTTAAAGCCACTGACATAGCATCATAATTTATTCACAGTGGGTCATTAGAAGGTGAAGCATGCCACTAGACTGAGGGTGGAAGATAGGTTTCATTTTGACTGGCAAGTCTAGTTGATTTGTAGTGGCTGCCTGGAGAGATCTGGACAAAAGAGCTCTAAGACCTTATCTAAATCCAACAGTTTAGTGTCCTGTGATTGATTAGTGATGTCTTCATGGGTACAGAAATGTGAGTTATTGACATAGATCATATAATGTTTCTTTCATCTTCGTATCAGATATCCTTCTAGAATTAATGAAGAGTCCATATCTGACTAGTTGAAATTAGCTCATCATTTGAGCACCTTAATCAGTGGTTAACCAAACTCCAGAAACTTTATGAATTTTACAACTCTGACATTGGTTGGTCCAAACAGGTCAAGATGATATGGCAGGTTTTCCTTATATGTTCTTGCACATGATTTGAGAGTATATGTTTGTGGTACTTAACACCACAAACCAGTTGAACATTTTTCTTCACTCTGCCATACAACACAAGTTTGAAAATGGGTCACTGGAATTCAGAGCCAGAATTTAGATCAAGACATGGAATATTACCATGATGCAGACTTCTATTCCTTGAAGGGATTATGTCAGTTATGAGAACATGAACCTTCTACATGTTACAAACTGGGCTTGACACTGATACTCAGACGACTCTTTATCAGAATTCCAAAAAAGCAAGTGAGTATGATTTGTCATTTGTCAATTTAGGGTACCACTAGGACAGCCAATGTCTGCAAAGGGACATCACAGTAGGGATCAACTTAACAGGGAAGAAGACAAAACAATAAACCTTTTTATACTGGGGATTAAGCTTGAGGGATGGAACTTGAAGCTACTTTAAACAGTAATGCCAAAGCCTACATTGGCTTGATGATTGGAATGTAGGTGAACCACTATATAGGGAAATCAGAAGGACTTGCTATGACAATCAGGACAGGGAAATAAAGAGAGTGCTTGGCCCATCTGTGCATGTGTGTGTGCACGTACATGTTTATGTGTTTGTTCATGTGTAAGGGGAGTTGTTTTCACTTTTCAAGCTTCTTATTTTAGTCAGGCTAAATGGACAACCTTTTTTCTTTTGATTAGCAACAATCAAAATTAATATTTACTTTCTACCTCTCTTCCTAAGGAGTATCATGACTGAATTTGATTAAGAGCTCAGTGATTTAAGTTGCTCATCTGATGCACATTAATATACTAATACATGAGTTAAGGCTACTGGTTTTTTTCCCCCTGAGGGGAAAAATCATTATTCTTCATTGTGCTCATTGTTTTATAAATCTTGAACTGGATTTTTGGGTTCGATCATGACCACAGTTTTCCATTTTGTATTATTAAAATTATTTTTAATATAAAAGAAGTATCACATTGACTACCTCACAGTTGACTTTACTTTTTTTTTTTTTTTTTTTTTGTATTTTTTAAATATCTCTCCTGTGTCCTGCTTTGGAATTTCAACAGAAATTTAATGATCAAGGGTACAACCAGTATCCTTAGCAGAGAAAATCTCTACCAAATGTTATGTGGTAGAAGAAAATAATAAAAGTGCTTGAAGTTGGAGTAAACAAGGAATGAAAATTCAATGCCAAAAGTCACTTTAAGTCTTTAGGAAAAGGCACAGTAGCCATTTTGTTTTTCAAAATAGTTGAAGTGAGTAATTTAGGAAATTAATTTCTCTAGTATTTGGCTTTTTGAGTTTATTGGGTATCAGTGAATACATATATTACTTGCGAGATCTGAAAATTGAGGATTTTGCATAGGAAATAAAAAGATAATGTGGAGAGCTACATATAGGCATCATCAATTTACTTGGGAAAATAACAAATTCAATTATCAATTTTTGGCTTTGAAACTATTTTAGTTATGTCTAGTTTGTATATTTAAATGAATAGAAAAAGTTATACTTTAGAGTATGTATGTGTATTTTCATGTGTTTGTGCCTTTCCTTGCTTTACTTACTAGTGATGGGCAGATGTAGCCATGGACAAGATTTAAAATGCATGTTTTGGTGTGAATGCCATATGATGAGTTTATTGACGTGATGTGTTAGCTCAGAAGGACATGCTAATTGAAATCCTTTTTTAATATATGGATGAAAGAATGACTTTAAAATTGTATACCGGAAACCAAAAAGTTCTCTATATGTACTTTGCAACCCAAAAGTCAGGTGGTAGGTGGAGAGTAAGAGGTCAAGAGAGAAGACCATGCATTTGTCATATTTCCTTATTTCTATCAGAGAAAAACTAGGTTTTTTTTTTTTTATCATTTAAATTACTGATATTCTAGTTAGCACAAAGTTTGTGGTTAAAGAAAAGAAAAGAAAATTTAAATAAGTTAAAGATTTCTGGTATAGAATAACTAGCCTTCAGATATAAGATATGAGTTCTAATCTCAACTTGACTTCCTAGCATCGTAGTACTTAAAGATGTTTCTCTAATCTCCTAAAACTAACAGTACATATCATATTCAAAATTAATTATTTCCAAAATGTACTGAACTCAATTTAAACTTTTCTTACAGTTTATCTACACCACCTTACCTATATTTCAAAACCTTTTCTCCAATTTTTTCTTGCCACTCTTTAGCCAGCTACATACCCTGCCATTGCCAACATTTTCCATACTTCCTTGCTTGCAAAATTTTACTCACATGCATATCCTTGGGGCGACTAGCATTTTATCTTCCTCCTTTATATCCATCTTTCAACATCTAACACGTATTTTAAGGTGTAAAATTAAATATCATCCCTTTTCTGAAGCTTCCTTCATCATCCACATGTGATATTTTCCTTCTCTATCTCAGAGCAGTTTGTGTCTCTTATGGCATGTTTTTTTTTTTTTTTTCTCTTTGCTCTATATTTATTTCATTTGCGTGGTTTACTTATCTAAGTACAGAATTGTAAGCTACTTAATGACTTTAAGGTAAGGATTTTAAGTAAGGACTAATTTGCATATCAAATGTTTTTAATCTGTCTCCTCTTTGAAATTGTCAAGAACTGTGAAAGGTTTGAGATACATATACCTATATATTTAACCTACTTGCAAATTACTCAGGCTGTGACAGTTTCATGGATACTAGCAAAAGACATGAAGCACCTGATTCAGAAACAAGGGACAGTTTATTACTCAAAGTAATAGTGGTTGCTAGACTACCAGAATTTTCTTGCAAATGTTTCCCAATACTCAGTTTCCATAGGACAATCTGAAATGTACATACACAGGGCATGAACCTTGAGCTTAGAGAAGTTCATCTTTTATAATGATCAGTAAGCATGCCAGCCCATTGCTGCTAAGGTAGCCACTATCTTTATGTTCGAAAGCTGTTCAACATACAGATAGTTTGGAGCAAAGATACACAAGGCACACCAAAGTGTGAGAAGCCCAAGGAGAAGTGTCTCTCACACAAAAAATATTCATTCATCCAGCATTTTGTGAGCACTTACATATATATGCCATTGTTCTAGGCACCAGGAAATGATTACAAAGCAAACTGTAGGTCTTTGTTTCAAGATTCTACCTGGAAAAATACGAATGGATGGAAGCTTTGGAATATCACATTAGCAGTGTAGTGCATGCATCCTTTCAAATTTGGGGTGATTTTTTTTCTGTTTAATTTTATCCTGCGTATTATATTTTTCTTTGTATTGATAATATTCCTCTTACTTTAACTCATCCAATTCTATATGTATTATAAAGTAATAAGATGAGGTAATCATAGTTTATTATTAACATGAACACAGCATTAGAAAGTATCGTGCAGCTTAACTATAGCAATCTTTTTTAGCAAGTAATAGTACAAATATTGCTATAGATTCCACTTTAAGTATGTAGATTCAACCTGGGATATTTACTAAATATTTGATGAATATATCTCACTTTATATATTAAAAAAACCTCATTACTGAGTGAACTAATTAGTGACAAAAATCTGGGGCACTAACTCTGTCCATATTTTAATAGAGAGCTGGACTTGCTTGCCACTACTTCAACCAACTAGTACTAGTAATAATAATAATTTGAGAAATAAAACTTAAGAATAAATTCCTTAAGTATTGCTAATTGTTACTAATTACCACATAATATTTCATTTTTTACTCAAAATTATGAACATAATAGCTCCATGTCAGAAACTAAGCATCACAATACATATTATCAGTAAAAACATTGACAATATCTCATTTCTCCATCGAAATCTCCTTGTAATGGGGAGACATGTAGTTTGACTCTAATATGTCTATTTCTCTGATCTTACTTTATTTCACAGATTGCTGTAGTATGCCAGATTGTTAAAGAGAACGTGATTGCATTTCAGGAAAACAATGATGCTTCCCCAACAGAAGTATAACATTGTCAGGGTTTCAAAAAGTAAAAAGCAGTTACTTTGTTCAGCTTCTATATAGGCTGTTCTCTGCTCTTTAAAAGTTTTGCAGGAAGTGAATTAATGTAATAGTTTTTACAGTCTGTATAGTATAAAATAGACTCAGATTAAGCTAGCAGACTTGTTATTTGACAGTTTATAAAATATTTTAGTATCTTTTTGGCAGTAGCAGTTTGAATGTTGGCAAATGTACACATCGCTTGCAGTTTCAAAACCTTGTAATGAGTATTTTCCACTGTAATAGCAGAGAGCTGAAATTTGGATAAACCACTTAGACTTGTGAACTCTGACATGCACGGTAACAATGTCTTTGTAAAAGAATTTTGTCAAGTATTGGAGCTCCTACTAATAGCACATCCATCTTTCTGCACACCATAAATCTTAAGAAAATTTCTATTACTCTGCAATTTGTCTGGCTTATGCTATTTATTAGCCATTTTATGCTGCTGCTTTAAGAAGTAATGTGATGTTCATTTTATTGCTGGTTCAATAAATTGTTAATTATAATGCAGTGATTGCAGCTGACGTGATTTAAAAGCCACATTAGCACTATAGCATTACATTTTAACTATTTTACCCTTCAATTCCCTGTTTATACAACAGTAAAAGGAAAATAGCCTTAGACTAATTTTAAAAATGAAGGTACTTATATCTATTGATCACATGACACATCAGAAAATTTTTTTCAATAAAGGTTTAACATTTTTCTTGAAAAAGAGGGGGAAATGGGTGAATAGTACACAATATAATTCTTAATAGAATACTGTACAATTCCAAGACAGGTAGAATGCAAGTGAAATTAGCTATGTTATATCTATGGATATTAATATTATAGTTCTTGTATAAACTATTAAATAGAAAAACATAGGTCATGCTAATTTTGTAAATATTTTCCTTCTGAAATTAAAAAAAAAAAGTTGCTAAAAAATATAGGAGTGACTCTTGAAGAATATTTTCAGTTTTATACCCTAAATGGTCACAGAACAACATGAACAGCCACCCTTGTTCCTGTTCAGCCCAAATTTAGAATGTTCTTGCTTCCCTAAAATATGTGAAACCAAGCCTAATAACTATCCTTAGAGATTTGTTAAATCATACTCTTCTAAACATGGAAACTGTAGAATTCCCTATACCATACACATTAACTGTTAATTCTGTACTGCACAATATAATTTCAGAATGTAAATTCTGTCTTCTCATCTAAAGTCAGGGATTTTTTTCAGTGCTTGTTTGCCCCACACACCCCAACTGCCTTCGCCCTCAGCTCCCTAAAATCCTGCAAGTTCCCAGGCATAATATAAACTCTTCAAATAAAAGCCAATCAGTTCCTGAACCTTCTTCTAAGGCTGTATCTATACAATTTGAATGTTGGATGATCTATGACATACCATTTATATTACACTGGTGAGTGTGGGGCTGGTGAATGTGACCATTAATGCAAGTAAATAAGTTTAACTTTCTTTGAATTTGGGGATTCAGTTTGTAAATCCCTCCCCATTACTTTATGAATTTGGGCAAATCAATTAATTATTCTATGATTTGGCTTCAACTCTGTGATGTTTTATCCAGCAGATGCATTTAGAGAAACTGTCATGTGTCAGGTACTCTACTGCATATCGGGAGTAAATTGTAGATATTCTTGTGGAGTTTAACTTCTAGTGAGGGGTAGGCAAGTAGATACCTAGATTCCTTTAATTTTTTTTCCTTATAATAAAACATTGGTCCAACAACTGATAAATCATTATTTTGTTCTTTCTACAGCATAGGGTGCTTTTTTTTAGTGCCTTGTCTTATTAAAAATTATAACATGAATGGAATTTATGTGTTGTTTAAATGGAGAAATAAATAGCTATAGTACCATAGAATATTAGAGACAAAAAAATACATTTCAGGCCTTTATTTCATAATTCTACTACATCAGGATACTTAGAGATTTCAAATTATGTAGCTGATTTGCTCCCACTTCCACACTTCTGATTCCTAGAGATGAGACCCCAGAATTTGTATTTTTCTCTCTCTCCCTAGATAAAAGCCATTGATCTAGCTCACCTCTTTCATTTCACTGCACAGAAAAACTGAGGCCTAGGTTTTCTTGTTCAGCACGTGACAAGTCTTCCCCATCTCTGGGCCTCTGTACTTGCTGCCCTCCCTTTCTGAGATGATCTTTTCCTAGCTTGTCTCATGGGTGGCTCTTCTTTCTAACCTCAAATCTCAGCTCAAATGTCACCTCCTTAGTGAAGTTTCCTTCAAAGCGCTCCCTTACATTTACTGCTTTTTAAAAATTTGTTCACATAATAATTATCATGTTTAACTGTTTGTTGTTGTTGTCTTTCTCCCTTACTATCACGTAAATTCTGTGAAGCAGGATCTTTATTCACATTTTTTATTATTACATCCCAGTGCCTAGCACACTACTTGGGCATAGCAGGGCCCAAACATGTCTGTGGAAGGAATGGAAGAAGGAAGGAAGGAAGGAAGGAAGGAAGGAAGGAAGGAAGGAAGGAAGGAAGGAAGGAAGGAAGGAAGGAAGGAAGGAAGGAAGGAAAGAAGGAAGGAAGAAATGCTTTGCTCAAGGTCAATCTATTGGCTGAAGAGATGAGGCTATTGGCTTAGTGTCCTCACCAACAAGGCCCTGATGCCTCCCTTTTGTAATCACCTTACAGTTTTGCATCTAATTCTGATTTCTGTAGTGTTTTTTCCCCCAATAGCCCAAAACAATTCTCAGACAGTAATTGAGCATCCTCCACAGTTCAACTCAATTCTGACACTGTCTGCTCCGAGGTAGCATCAGATTCCTCAGGTTAAGGGTTCAGTCCCACTAGTCTGCCCTCTACTTCAGATGTCAGTCCCAAGAACAGTTTGTCACCTGTGCTTCTGACCCACTGGCTGTAAATCAGAGGTTCCCATGTGCCCCTCCCTGAGTTTGATTGATTTGCTAGAGCAGCTCACAGAGCTCAAAGAAAATAGTTACTCACTAGATTACCAGTTCATTGCAAAGAATATTAAGGGATATGAATCAACAGTAAGATGAACAGATGCATAGAGTGAGGCCCTGAAAGCGAAGAAGCTTCTGTCTTCACAGAGTCTGGGGCTCAGCGTGGTGACATGTGGACATATTCTGGTTCACCTACCTTAAAGCCCTTTGAGAACCCTTCCTTTTGTGTGATTAAATCATTGACCAGTAGATTTGATTCAATCTCCAGGTTCTCTCCTTTCTCCAGAGGTCTGGGGCTTCTGGGGCTTTTCAGTTCCCAGAGGACTGAAAGTTTCAACCTTCTAATCAAAAGTTTGGGTCCCCTGGCACCCAGCCCCCTTCCTTAGGTGACCTAGGAACTTTCCAAAAGTTACCTTATTAACATAACACAACTTTAAAACTTTCATCACTTACGAAATTCCAATGGTTTTAGGAGCTTTAAGCCAGAATTGGAAAGAAGAACAAATATATAGTAATCCCCCCTTTTCTGTGGTTTTACTTTTCAAAGTATCAGTTACCTGCAATCAACTGTGTTCTGGAAATATTAAGTGGAAAATTCTAGAAATAAACAATACATGTTTTTAAAAATGTGCCATTCTGAGTATTGTGAAGTAATTTTGTGCAGTCCTGTGTGGTCCCACAAATCATCCCTTTGTCCATTATTCCCTCACTGTATAGCCTACCTACCCTTTATTCACTTAATAGCCATCTTGGTTATCAGTTCAGTTATCAGAGAGAGAGATAGAGAGGGAGGGAGGGAGAGAGAGGGAGGCCACCTTTATATAATTTTTATTACAGTATATTATTAAATTGTTCTGTTTTATCATTTGTTATTATTGTTAATCTCTTACTGTGCCAAATTTATAAATTAAACTTTATCATAGGTATGTATGTATAGAAAAAATAGTATATATAGGGGTTGGTACTATTGGCAGTTACAGACATCCACTGGGGTTCTTGAAACATATCCTGTGTGGTAGATAAGGGGGGAAATACTGTGTATTTCTTATAAATTACAATGTCACACTCCTATTATTTTTTGTAGTTATAAGATTTTAAAAGTTGTCTGGTCCAAAGTGTTAATTTTTAATTGAGAAAATTGTGCCCCAGGCTACAGAGTTTAATAGTTTTGCCTAAGGGCATGTATAATTAGTGCTTAATTTTGAACAAGAACTCTGTTGATTTGGTGGTCTCTTTACTATATAACTTAGACTGCTTTTTTTATAAAAATATATGTTGTTTTTACTGAAGTATTCAGAGTCCCCCTGATGTCTCTTGAATATAAGAAAATTGCTTTTCTCCATAGAGATAATATGTCTAGTCACAGTCTCTGTTTAAGCATTTCTGTGTATATGACAATTGGAATAAAGATCATATGTCAATTATATTTTAACTTTTAGTGCATCTGTGGTTATGATTATACACTTGTAACCTGCAGATGCATAAAGTGATGGGTGCCTATTCCTGTCTTTCTTTACAAGAGAAAACCTTCTCACAGCTCTGGATTGACAGAGTGAAGTGGTATATCCTTTGCAATAATGCATTACTTTTTGTAAAGAATTAGTCTCTCTGAAGATTCTGCAAATTCTGTATTATATCAACATAGATTCCATATGAAATTTTTTTTCAGTATCCATTTTGAGAAATCAACCACGCATCTGACAATTTGAAATTTTACATTGATTTAGGAAGCCCTCCATTTTTGATAGTCCTTTATGTGATATTTTCAATATAAATTTTCATTTGTGTTTTTGTACCTCTGCACAGGCTTTTCCTATTCATATTGGTCAAGTTATAATATTACCTATTTGTCTATGTAGCATTGAGAAAAGGTGACAAGAAGAGCAGGTGGAAAGAAAAAACTTTCTCCCCTTCATCCCTTGCTCACAACCAAAATTTGAGTTTTAGAATCTGTTTATTCATTTATGGTCCCATTTAACCTGACTGGCATATTCCAGATCATGCAGTTGTCACATTAAAACAAACCTCCAGGGTTAACGCTGTTAAGATTACAGACATTTAATTCTAAAATTGAAAATAGTATACCATGTAGTCATTTCAAACTTCTTACTTTCATAACCATTTCCTATCAGGTGTGTAACATATGTTAAGACAAATGTTTTTAATGTCCAGAAATTTGCATAGATACTTCTTTTGTTTTCTTAATCTGTTTCAGGAGTTTTTAGCCATTGTGACATATCTTAAGTAATTTACTCAGATTCTGTGTAGGTGGAGCTCAAGTACCCATATTTTTCAAAGTTCCCCAGTTGATTCTGATAGGCTATAATAATTAAAAACAATTAATGTTCTCATTATTTTAGATCATCCTACAACCTTACCAGGCTAAAACCTGTGGTTCTCTCTTATATGTAAAAGTTATATCGAGAAGACTCTTTAAAGAATTGTGACTTATGAAAGTCCAAAGTGTTTTACAATGTCGAAGAAGCTATTTGCCAAGGAATTGCTAAGAATTTTTAACTCTACAACAATAGTTCTAAGTGCTATATAAACTGATCAAAATACATCCATTTGAGATGAACTTGAAGAACATGATGGGTATTATTCAGTTAACAGATGTTCTCAAATTAGTTTGAACAGGCTTTTTAAATGCTTTTCTATCTTCCTTTAGCCACATAAATGGCAGTCATAGGACTGCTGGGGAGAAGGGTAGGTGTTTCTCAAAGTTATAATAGCCAATGTCCTACTACTGTTTACTTGATCTATACAGAGTATTTTCTCTGATTTCTATTTTTTCTAGATTCTAACTTTATTTTTCTGTTTTTTTTTTTTTTTTTAAATTTCATCTTCTCTCCTAAGTGTGACGTGTGTTATTATTTCACTGATTCAGATAACCAACTTAACTCTTCAAGTGTAATAAATCACCCCTCCTTCAAAATCACTTGTACTATTTTCAACTACTTAAACTATATTAGTTATTTGTTCTTATCTGGGCCTCAGAAACCTAAACCTTGGTGGAAACCTCTTTTGATTTTGTTATTGTCATCATCATGTTCTGATAGGAACTATCATTATATTTGGAGTAGGTCAGGAAATACTAACATTGGGTACATTATTGGCCTTTCATTTTATCCAATTAAAGCATTGTTGGTTTTTATTTTTTTGAGTTATTGTTTTGTATTTTCTTATATTTAACTTATATTAACTTATATTTAACTGTCTTTTTCACTTGCTAGATTACTTAAAAATATTCACTATGGAAGGGGATTAAGAGATACAAACTTCCAGTTGTAAAATAAGTAATAAGGATGTAATATACAGCACAGGGAATATAGTCAATAATGTAGTAATAACTTTATATAATGACAGATGGTTAATAGACTTATCTTAGTGATCACTTCATAAGGTGTATAAATATAGAATCATTATATTGTATACCTAATACTAATATAATGTATATCAACTATACTTTAATAAAACACAACAACAACAAAATGTTCACCATGTATTAATTTCCATTGTTCAATTGGAAGGTTATTTTCTAAAAGAGGTGATCTGAGCTTCAAATTTTGTTTTTGTCATTACTGTATATTACCTTAATAATCATGTCCCCACCCCCAGCTGTGCCTGTCACCTCTGCACATGCTCAGAACCTAACCAGAACATTTTTTAGTTCTTCTGTTTACCTAGTAATAGGACCAAGATGCTATGAAAATGAGAGAAAGGCTTATTCATTCCTTCATTATTATGAAATTTCAACTGAATGTTTCCTAGCATTTAAACTTTAATATCTTCAGCCCTGAGACTTTGATTTATAATGTTTTCTCTCTGAAATCTTTTTCTCCATCTCTGCTTCCATAAATGGTACCAATATTCTGTAGTTGCTCTTGCCAGAACTATGATAGTCAATCTTTATTCTTCTCTCACATCTCATATTCAATCCACAACACAATCCTATTTAATCTACAAAATATATCTAGATTCCAGGCACTTTTCTTCATTTCAACATCCATAACTTTTCTTTGATATCATCATCTCTTACCTGTTAATTATACTTAATTTCTTACCTGAGCTTCATTCATAATCCATTCTTTTTAGTAACAAGAATGATGTTTTAAGGCAATAAATAAGGTTATTTTACCACAATACACAAATAACATTTTCCCCTCTTCCATTCTGCAAACACATGGAAACCTCTGCCAGTTTAGATCACTAACAAATATTGTTTCTTTTACTTGAAATGTTTTTCTTTACTCTTTCTATAGATAGCTGTTTTCTGTTCTTTACAATAATTTTGGCTTATGTGAATAGATGGTGAGAGTGTGCAAATTATAGGAGGAAAAATGTGGTTTTCTGGTTAAGGGTGGTATTAGCAGAGTTGAAAAAAAGTGAAAAATTTAGAATAAATTCTATAGCTAAAGATGATAGGATTTGATAAGAATTAGATATGTGAGAGAGAAAGAAAAGTGCAAAGATAATTTCTAATTTCTTGGCTAAAGTAAGTGATAACATTTACTGAGAACTGAAAGCCTGAAAGAAAAGATTTGAGTCATGCTAGTGGGAAAGGAGAGGCAGCAAGGAATTGAAAACTCATTGTGAGAAAAATCAACATTCAATTTTGATCTGTTGAATATGGGAGATGTAGGCAATAGAGAATTCAAGGTTGACACTCATGTCTGGCTTCAGTAAGATACTGTGTCATGGAGGAAAATTGATCTAAGGAACACTAGGGAAGGAGAAGTTCTGGGAGTAAATAATAAATTAATCAACTATGAGAATGTAGAACTGAAAAAAGGTTAAGATTAGAACCATAGATTTGAGTATTGTCAGCTTATATATAATAACTGAAGCCAAGAAAATAGACAATATAATCTAAAATGCAAAGAAGATCCAGATAAAATCTGAAAGGTTTTGTAGAGAGGAATGTAGCAATAAAGACCTAAAATTATGAGCCAGGTAATACTAGTGTGCTGAGGGTGTAGCACACAAAGAAAAACAGAAGAGTTTTGAAAAGGATAGGCTATTAATGTAGAGAAGGCTTTCCTAAAGCGATTCCACTCTGATAGGTTTTGAGAATTCACAATGCAAGGGATTTGATGAAAGGAATTTTTTTCCTATAACATATGACAAATAGCATTGCTATTTATGGGATACAGTGTTGATAAGCTTTATTTCCTTTAACAGGAAATGCCCTGCATATTCTGAATGGCATCATGTAGAAGCAAGGTATTGTGACTCTTAATAACTTTTAAAAATGTTCATTAGAAAATATTGGTGGTTTCAATGAAGCACCTTAAATAAAAAGATTCAGAGCCAGCTCTGTGCTAGATACTGGGCTTAGATAATAAGTAACTCAAACTTTCTATTCTTCAGGTATCTAATGGGAGAGGTAGGCAGATGGCGACTGTAACAACTAAAAATAAATTGTAAAATCTTTCATAATAATATTATGAACAAAAAGTATTCAAATATATAAAAAAAATGCTTAATTCTGCCTATAGTAAGGAAAAGCAAATTTGATAGTGGAGGGGTAGTAGTTTAGCTGGCGTTCTATATGCTGGCATAGCCTCTTCTGGCATGTCATTGTTCACTTGGAATAAATTATCTCTTCGAAAAGCAGAAAATAAAATTGGTATTTACTTTGAAAAATTTGTAAAGTTACACTCCTGCCCCTGGTTAAAGAAACTATTCCTGAGAGAATTAAGCAACATCATTACTTTTTATGCCGGTTCTTCTGCCCAAAGGTAGAAACTAGCTGCCAATGGAAGATTGAGAGGCAGATGAAATAAACATGAAATTGCTTAAATATAAATAAGGATAATATATACTTAAGATATTTATTCATGAAAACTAATTAGAGAAGTAGTGTTGAGTAGAAGCTAAGAGTGAAGGTTCTAGAGTCAGACTACTAGGGTTTACATTCTGGCTTTACTAGTTATTGAATTATCACGAACACTTAGCCTGTCTGTGCTTAGTTTCTTCTTCACTCACTGACAAGTGAATACTGCTATCTAACTCGAGTTTGTATGGAGCATTAAGTGAGGAACTCTACAAAAATTTCATTGAGGCCAAGGTGTTGGAAGACTCCAAATGTCACCATTAATATTTTATTCTAAGTAGAACATAGAGCATATAGGATAAAATATAAATAGTGTTTCTTGAAACTGTGAAACATGGCATTGCTAGAAGTACATAGCACAAAGGCTAGCATAGAGTTTTGAGAAACTAGGGTATAATATAAAAGCCAGTAATAGCAATAAATATTATTCTTACCTACATACTGTGTGGCAAACAATGTAGTATATGTCAGGGATACAGTGATTAATAAGACAAATGCAGTTTCTGCTTTCATAGGGCTTATAGTTTAGCAGCAAAGAAACATAAATTAAAAAGCAATGATGTAAAATATGTTAAGTTCTCCAATAGGAGCTATGAGAGCAATTAAGATAAGTAGGGTGTGATATACCTGTTGATAAAATGTTACTTCTAATACTGTTTTGCTCTATTTTTTAAATAACATTAAGGCTATAATAAGCAACATTTATAACAATTTTAGAGTCAAAACTATTTTAACCTATTTATTTTACAAAACTAAAGAATTAAGTACCAAAAGTAACATATCCAATAGTGCACAGTTAGCAGAGGTATCCCATTGTTCTTTACATAGCACATTTTGCAGAAGTAAAATGAGTACTTTTTTTAATAATCAATATTCCTAAGCATTTATAATTGGTGCTTTCATACTCCTGTCACTGGACTGTATTAAAAACAAAAAGTTAAAAAAAATTTCCAACTTTTATAAACTAACACTCTTTAAGGTAAACAAAAACACCAGATGAAAAGTTGTTTAAAACTATGCGTCAGTTAAATTAGTCATGGAATAGACACATGCATAATTTGATTTCTATGAATTAAAAGTTATACCCTTAAATATTACATTCTTACAAAATTGCATTGAGGATAAGGTAAATAGAATTGGAATATTATTCATAATAATTAGTAAAATATGAATAGGCAGCAATTAATATCCTTTTTTACTTTATTATAAGAAAGGAGGAAGGGAGAGGGAGAAAAGAAAGGAGGGAGGAAGAAAGAGAGAGAGAACAAGGCAGAGGAGGAAGAGGGAGTCAACAACCTAATTGTGGTTATTTTTTTTTAACTATTTTTTGACAGTATTTATTTTATCTTATTTAAATTAATTTATTTTAAATAGTTTCAAGTATACAGTACATTGGTTAGACATCCTTATAGTTCATAAAATGATCCCCCCAATTGCTTCCTCCCTCCCCTCAACCTCCACTTAGCCAACATATTAATGCTAACTGCATTCCCTATGCTGTGATCCCCATCCCCCTGACCATCTATCAACTCCTAATTTGTACTTCTTTAACCCTTTGCCCCAGTTTCCCAGCTCTCCAACCCCTCTCCCCTCTGTCCATCACCAAATTGTCCACTATGTTTGTGAGTCGGTTCATTTGTTCTTTTTGTTCCTTATTTTAATAGTAGGATAGATGATAGATTATTGTTAAAAGAGTATGTATATAGTGATTTCTAAATTATGGTTTCCTATGATTGGTACTAAATTATGCACATCACTATCCCAAGCTAAAGTGCAGAAAAAATAGCTAGTTTAAAATCCTTGGAGATAGAGGAGATAGATCAATAAGGGAAATGAAACATGTTTCTGACATTGCTTTGAGAGGAAACTGACTTTGTGGAGGACAACACTTATCTCAAGTAGTTAAGACATGTTATTATGTTCTTTCTTTGCATTAAGTGCATTTTTCACTGCTAATGATGCTGTGATTTTGCCTAATGCACAATCTTTTCCCATTCGCCTCTGTGCTCTGGGAGAATGGGAATGTCCACAGGTGGACATGCGATATGTTTCAGGCCATGTCAAGCAGAACATTCGGTTCCCTCAGCCATAATGAATTGGTGTATACGAGGATGGAGACTTGACAAATGCACATTCAATTTAATTCTCCTAGAATTTTCCAATTTATATGTGATGTACATATGGAGAAAAGTACAGATTTAAGTTTACAGTTTGATGCCCTTATCAAAATATAGAATTTTTTTATCATTCAGAAATATACCTTTTGTGCTTTCCCATCAATCCATTCTAGGCTCCCTAAAGAGGCAACTAATTTTCTCATTTTGTTCACTATCAAAATTTTTTGCCTTTTCTATATTATTTCAGACAAGTTTCTAGACAATCTAGGTCACATTATAGTGATCTATTTCTAGACCATCGCATAAATGAAATGATACTTTATATTCTCTTGTGTCTTGCTTCTTTTACTCAGCATAAGTTAAACTTTTATCAAAGGTGTGGTGTATCTTACCAACTCATTCCTTTTTATTGCTGGATATATATCACACATTGTATATATGTATCTTTTGTTAAGAGACATTTACATTGTTTCTTGTTTTGAAAGGCTTTTATAAATAAAGCTATTAACATGAGCATTCTTTACAGTCTTCCTGTGGGCATATTTTCCTTTATCTTGGGCAGACATAGAGTAGTGGAATTGCTAGGGTAGGTGTACTATTTATTTTAAGAGAAAATGCCATATCTTGGGCAGACAAGTAGTAGTGGAATTGCTACGGTAGGTGTACTATTTATTTTAAGACAAATTTTCAAAGAGCTCTATCATTTGATACTCTCCATCTTTAGCAATATATGTTTGTTGTTGTTGTTTTTTTTTTTTTGCTCTTTTAATTTTAGCCATTCTAGTGCAAGTGTAATGAAATTTCATTGTAGTTTTAATTTGCACATCCCTAATGATGGATATTTAGCATTATTTCATGTACTATTGATCAAATCTATCTATCTATCTATCTATCTATCTATCTATCTATCTAATCTATCATCTATCTACCTATCTATCTGTGTGTGTGAAGTGTTTGTTCATGTTTTGGCCTTTTTAACAAACAATATCCTTTCATTTCTTTCCTTCCATTTTTTGGTCTATCATTATACATTTTCCTTCTTGATATGTTATAAACCTCACAGGGCAGTGTTATTTTTGCTCTCCATAGTCAATTAGCTTTGGGAGAATTTAAGAATTAGAAGAAAAATATTTATTTTTCAACTTAGCCATATATTTGTGCTACTGATTTCATTGTGTTGTCTCAAGCTTCCATCCAGTATTATTTCTCTTCTGTCGAATTACTACTTTTAGCATTTCTTATTGTACCCATCTGCTGGTGACACATTATTTTAAATTGTAGTTGTCTAGATAAGTATTCTTATTTGAAGTATTTTTCTTTTATGTTAAATTTAGATATTTAGAACAATCTTTTTTTTTCTTTTAGCACTTTAAAGTTGCCATTCTATGATCATCTAGCCTGTATTATGTCTGATAAAAAGTCTTTGCTTTTCTTATTGTTGTTCCCTTGTAAGCAATGTGTCTGCTATTCTGTTTGCTTTGAAGATTTTCTTCTTTTTTATTAATTTTCAAAAAATTTATTACGTGATTTGCTGATGTATTATTTATGATTATTTTTATTGCATCCATTAAAATTTGGGGTCTTTGGGTTTATAGTTTTTATCAAATTCAGAACATTTCAACCATTATTTTTAAAAATATTTTTCTTCTGAACTCTCCTTTTCCTTTGGTACTTCAATTGCATGGATTTTTAAGCTAGTTTACATTGCTAATTTTTTTCAACCTCTTTATTTTCTCTTCTTAAGTTTGGGTAGGTTTTTTTTTCTTGTATTTAAATGTACCCACTTTCTATTCTCAGTTAAACTTGATGTTAAGCGTATCCAATGATAATTTTGATATAGTATTATAGTCTGAAGTTTCAGAATTTCCATTTTTCTTTACTGTTTTTGTTTCTCTATTAATATTTGCATTTTTTATCATGTTAATATTTAACTTTAAATTCTTGCACTTATTTACAACAACCATTTTCAATTATTTATATGCTAATTCTATCATTTATGACATTTCCAGTTTGATTTTTATTGAAAGGTTTCCTTCCCAGTTGTTTGTCATATTTTCCTGGCTCTTTTATATCTAGCAACTTTTGACTTGATGTTGAATATTATAGATTCTATTTTATTTCATGTCTGGATTGTCTTCCTCAATGAAGTGTTGAATGCTATTATAGCATATAGTAAATTTACTTGCAGATCAGCTTAATTTTTTTGAAGTTTCTTTTTTTCTTTATTATAGCTCATCCAAAGCAGCCTTCCTCTTTGGGCTAAATTACCTCCACTTGCTTCATGGTAGAGATTCCCAGCCTAATTGTGTGGAATTTTGCCCTGAGCATGCAAGGTGTGGTATTTTAACCATGGTTGAAAGGGCAGCCCTTTGTAGATTTTTGGAGTTTCTTTTCTCCAGAGCTCCCTTCTCTAAAGTACACCGCCCCATAAAACCCAGTCATCCCAGTAGCTCCAAACTCTGATCTCTGTCTTCTCATCTCATCGATACTGATGTGCTCTGTTGGTTCTCCTCTCTTCTGTGCCATTGGCCATAAAGTATCACCACACAAAAAGCCAGGGCAATTGTGGGGCTTGCCTTCTTTATTTCTCTTCTCTAAGAAATCATAGTACTACACTGCACCTAATAAAACTCTTGTAAATAATTATTTTATATGTTTTGTCCAATTATATAGTTTATGGCAGGAGAACTATTTCTTCATGACTGAGAGTAGAAAATAAAATAGATTTGATGCTAATGGCTTTGATTTGATTGTTGGAAAAAAGACTTGCGTTTCCTTCCTTCCCTCCTTCCTTCCTCCCCCACTCCTTCCCTTCCTTCCTTCCTTCCTTCCTTCATTCCTTCATTCCTTCATTCCTTCATTCCTTCATTCCTTCATTCCTTTCCTCCTTCTTCCTTCTTCTATAGCTTGATTCAAACCTGAGATAATATAGGCCTAGAGGTACTACTATCCATTTTGCTGCCACATCAAGTTTGAGGATAACATTACATGGAAGAAAACAGAGCCAAAAAATGAAAAATCTATGACCTGATGATTTCATTGAACCTAACTCTACCTGACTTAGATTATATGATCTAATAAATTGCGACATGCATCAGGCATATTTTAGTCTTAACTTTTTGTTTACTTGCAACCCAGATAATCTTGATATGTCTTACAGAGGACAATGTTTTCTACCAGTGCCATAGGTAAGGTTTTACTAATTTAATTAATATTAAATGAGTATTGCTTTAATAGTAGTAATTAGCAATAGTTACAATATTAAAGATGAATCATTTGATCTAGTGTCATGGTTTGTATAATGTTAAGCTTTATAATAATAAAAAAGTTTATTCAATTATCAATAAATGAGCTTTATTTTTTAAAGTTGATATTTATAAAGCAATTAAGAAAGCAAAGAAGTGACAATTTAATATTACATATTCATTTGGGATGACTTCTAATAGACGTCCCTAATCAAATTATAAATTAATATCTTATTTTAACTTAGATTAGCATCGGCAATGGAATGAATTCACACTGAGATATAAATATTAACACTTGTAACATTTATTATTATTTTGATCATTATTTATAACTTTAGCTTGATATGTGTATATGTGTGTATATGTGTGTGCATATATATGTAATATTTATAATAAATAACATATAGTGTATTTATATATTTATATATATATATATATATATATATATATATAAACAATGTCCAGAATTTTCTTGTTTAGTGACTAGATAAGAGTTGCAAAACGCATATTTCAAGTAGAAAACAATGACAGTCTAAATAATTTTTGTTCTTATAAAAATGTAGTTTGGAAGAATACATTTAAAACTATGCTTAATATTCAGAATCAATCTACCTATAACATGAATCCAATCTAGAAATGGAAATAAACAATGAACTTTTCATGGTAAATATGATACTAGGGGAAAATGTAGGAGTTCTGTATACTAGTTTAAGAATCTTAGGTGCCTGGAGTGTTCAAAAGAAAAAAGAAAAAAAAAAGAAAAAAAAGAAAGAAAGAAAAGAAGAGTGAGCAAGAGAGGCAGGTTGAAGACAAGAAATGAAAAATAACTTATTCAGTAGAAATACATTCAATACATCTTCTGTGTAAGGCACAAGAAGCAGAAATACATATGAATATAAATTGTATATTAGTTAGAAAGCTACCAAAAATTGTTTATGTGGTGAATACTTCGTTATCCTTCGATTTTCTGCTGCCTGTTTAGTTATTTACTTCTTACAGTTCCTAGCTAAGGTGCTTTCTTAGGCACCCAAACAATGACATATGCCATTATCTGACACTAAATTTTAAAACTGATTTAGTCTTTTTTTCTCTTTTATTAAAGAATCCAGAAAAGAACTTAGGGTTTTTGTTCTTTCTTCAGAGCCAATAATTAATATCTTCTTTCCCCTGAAATTATAATGTGAGAAAGAAAGCAACCCATCACAACAAATTTGTAGATTTCTAATATTAAAAATCAAAAAGACATGAGAAATAATAAATAATTTATTTTCAAATCAGCCACCTGATAAATTTGGCATGGAAAATAATCGAGAAAGCTGAATTACTATAGCATGTTCATTATAGAAAATGCAGGCTTGTGTAAGCATAAAGTATGTTGAAATGGTAACCTTTATGTAAACACCTTATTTTTTTTCTTTATTATGCCTACCAGAGAATTGAGATAGATACCTTATGGAGATAATTAAGCATCAATAAATTTTATGGTTTATGCAGTGGTTTTCTTTAGTGGTTGTGAATTCAACTTGCATTTCTTTTCTTTGAAACTAGAAGTCTTTAAGTTATCCAGTCAATAAATATTTGAATGCCTACTATGTGTGAGATGCTAGTTACACCTTTATCAACAAAGGACCATAGTGTCTCTCCTCATGGAAATTTCAGTCTAGGGAGAGAGACTGATATTAAAAATATAAACAGACAAAAATAATTGCAATCCATGGAAAGGGCAATGATAAAAACATATTCCATTGTATGTATATACCACATTTTCTTTATCCATTCATCCATCAATGAATATTTAGGTTGTTTTCACATCTTGGCTATTGTCAATAAAGCTACAATGAATATGAGAGTGCTAATATCTCTTCATGATTCAGATTTCAATTATTTTGGGTAAATACCCAGAAGTAATATTGCTGGATTATATAATAGTCCTATTTATAATTTTTTAAAGAAACCTCCATACTGTTGATGAGATTAGGAAATACTGTCATGTGCAGCTCATGGATGAAATTTGAAGACATTATGCTAAGTGAAATAAGCCACTCACAGAAAGACAAATACTGTATTATTCCAATTATATGAGGTATCTGAAATAGTCATATAAAGAGAAACAGAGATCAGAATTGTGGTTTCCTGGGGTTGTGGGAGGGGAAGCAGAGAGTTGCTAGTCATTTGGCATAATGCTCCAATTATGCCAGATGAATGCATTCTAGAGATCTGCTGTGCAACACTGGGCCCACCGATCACAATTCTTGGTTGTGCACTTAACTATCTATTAGGGGGTAGATCTTTAGTTAGTTGTTCTTATCACAGTAAAATAATGTGTTTAAGTTAAAAAAATAGGGTATTTGATAAAAAGATGGTCAGGAAAGGTATGACAATGAGAGAATGTTAAATGATAGTTGAAAGATAAGAAATTACCCAAAGGGCAAAAACTGGGGGAAGAGTTTTCTAGCAGAGACAATACCATTTGCAAAGTACTGAGGTAGAAATAGCTTGGTTTAGGTGCTAACTGTGGTCTCCAGAAGCTGACTTTTAGAAGAGAGTTTCTATGCAAGTGATTTTTTTTAAGGAGAAATGCTCCCAGGAGAACCCAGTATGGAAATAACAAGGGCAGGAAAAGGATACAGGGGAAGCCAAATAGGGTAGGATTTCAGTCCCAGCCTTAGTCTGAGACTGATCCACTTGCAGAGTCCTGCAGTATAAATTATATCTCAGAGTGAGTCCACACAAAGCCATGGAGCTGGCTTCCATCCTGCACCATTCAGCCATTAGTTAAGAACCTATCCAGGGGATACAAACTCCCAGGTATTTCTAGGTCTTTGCATGCACAAGAAAAGATGATCCAGTAGGTAGCCAAATACCTGTTCTCCCAAAGGAGCTGCACAAGAAGTTAGAAGCAACTGCACACAGAAGACAGAGAAAGGGTGCACAGAAATGGTCAATGGGATACCAAGGATCCATATGAAGCCCCAACAGTGTCTGCTACAACTCATTAGAAAAAATCTGTAAAGAGATGAGAATGACTCTGTCATAGAAATGTTACGTAGCTAGTCAGACATGAGGACAAGGGAACAAAGGAATAAGGACCCAGCTCTGTAACCATAGAAACTTTCCTTTAAAGACTTTCCTTAAGGACCTCCCAGAAATACCTACCTTTTAAGGTTATAAATTACCCCAAATCCTAGAGCACAAAGGCCATAAAAGCTGCTGGCTATTAGCTGTAGCCAAACAAATGCCGTGCATAAAGTACTGCACATAACTTTAGCCTCATGATACTGTCCTTATAATCTCATGATTATGCATAGAAGTTCATAAATCTAATAACAGACTGAATTCTGGATAAGCACATCCACACTAGGCAAAGTTATATAGCAGCCAGGTGTCAATCAAGGTGACTTCACTTGCCAATCACCTAGGGATACCTTTGGGACCACCCCATCACGGCCACCAAATATAACACAGACCTCCCCCTCTCCCAGGGTTACAGCTCTCCATCTTCCCTGGCTGTAACTTGTACCCTTCCTTATGGATATATAACCTCATTTCCACGTGGATAGCCAGTTTTAGGCTTGACTTGTCTTCTACCTCATACTGTGTTTTTAATAAAATAATATTTTTAATATTCACTAAGTTGAAATTCATTTCTTCGGCAGTGAAAAGGACCTAGAGATGTGTGTGTTACCAGAACTCTAATCGCTCCAATGGTAACAGAAAGAGAGATTGGTGTGGAACTAAGCCAAGGATGAAAAGTAAAGAAGGGCCTGCCATGTAGGATTTAGCAGCCTATGGTGTGGACTTGGCATTTTATTCTACTAAGCAAATGAAACCCAATATAGAAAATGATAAAACATTTATATTTTGAAAATTATCTGTGATTATTATATAGATAATGGTTTACAAAGACAAGGGGATCGGGGTTATTTTAGTAGAACAGAAAAGACATGATAGTAACCTGGATTAGAGTGGTTGCAGTGAGGAAAGATAAAAGTGGGCACACTTGAGAAAAATTTGAGAGTGGAACACTGTTGGACTTAATAATGGATTGCATGTGGAAGTCAGGTAGAGAGGAACTTCCTAAGAGAGGTGCACTGGTAACAGAAACTGACCATAAGAAAATACCTTTTGACAAGAGGAAAATAACCAGATAAATTTGACCTTAGCCTTCTCTATCACCTTTGTGATTTCCAGGACACTGAAGAGCACAGATCAATTCTACTAAGTTTATGAAGTCTTTGTCATCTGGTTATTTACATACATGTGAAATTTTTGAATATGTATTGATCATTGACTATAATACAAAAATGAATAGGGCACAACAACTTTTTCCTCAAACATGTATATATCAGATATGTACACACTTAAAAAACAATAAAAAAAATAGAAAACTTAGTATCGACACACTGTCTTTTAGAATACATGTCCCTTTTTATTTCTCAGTAATGATGGGATAGCCTCACACACCCAGAGGAAATCAAGTTCCAGCATTAAATCCTAAATCTCTCCAGTTTCACCTCACATACCACAAATGACTCATTTCTTTCTCCATAACTCAGCAGAATTATATCAGGAATATACAATCCATAAGAATCACAATTGATGATGTCACAATTTGTGACTAAAGTACTCATATTTTATAATTATTGTATATCTTCTAAGATTAGACATATTCTAGGGGGCTCAAAGATACTGAAGATACAAAATCGAATTAACCACAAGCCTTGCATTTAAGGAACTTTCAATCTACCAGTGACTTCTACTTACAATAGAGGTGATTACGGTGTGGTGTGAAGAAGTGGGGGTAATCACCAGAAGTGCTGCGTTATGAGAATACTTAACTTTTGAGAATATTGATGACATGGGATGTGTAGGGGAATTTGAACCAGAGAAAGCTACTTGGTAGAGATGGTACTTTTTTTAAGCCTCAAGGATAAACAAGAATTTAATGGAAATTAATTTCCTAACTCCTATCCTCCTCTTTTCTAGACTGAGAGAAGAGGTTATATAACCTCTGGTGTCAGAGAGTATGATACCTGCAGTAGAACTAGAGGTAGATTATCCAAGAAGGGCAAGCTAGAGTTAGATGGCCAGGATATGTGTATTACACTAAGCACATGTATATCATGCTAAGGAATTTGAATTTCATCGAGAAATGGAGACACTAATGAATTTTTAAGTAGAGATATGGAATGCCTTCTTATTCTTAAAAATAATTACTCTGATTAGAAAGGTAAATATTTAAGGGCCTTGGGGACAGTTAAGCAGCTTCCATAATAATCAGTGATAAGAGGTTATTATGGCTTGACCAAGGTCAGTAGACAAGCAAGTATAAAATCAGAGATACATCCATGAGACATTTAGGAGACAGTCCATGAAGAATAATAATTCTTCAAAATATGAGAGGTAAAGGAGATGGGGATATTGAAGTGATATTCTCTTTTTCAGAATGAGATAACTGTTCCTATTTATCAAGATTGAGACTCCATTGAATAAGCTTTTAGAATTTTTGAGAAAAAAAATTCCTATTTTGGATATGTTGATTTTAGAAGGCAATGGTTTTGAAAATAAAGTAGAAATACCCTCTAGTTTACTGAATACTCTGGGCTGATCCCAGAAAAGAAAAGGTTGGAGAGCGATTAATCATCAGTGTAACAGCTGTACGTGAAATTATGGGTGAAGATAAGGCCACCCAGAGAAGGTATATAAAGAGAGCAAAAGGAGGCTGAGAAAGGAGCACCATTGTATAAAGAATTGAGAATAAGGAAGCTGTGCAAAGATTGACTAGAAAGCAGAGAAACAGAAAGAAAAAAGACAATGTCATAGGGATGACATGGGAAAAATATCCAGAAGGAAAGTGTAGTCAATGAGGATGAAGTATTACAGATAGGTTAGTTAAGATTAAAAGTAAAACAAACATATGCGCGCGCGCGCGCGCGCACACACACACACACACACACACACACACACACACACACGGGATGGGGGAGGGAGGGAGGGAGAGGGTATTTTTCAATTTATTACTGGAAAATATGTTGAAAAAGTTTTCAAGAAAATGGTTAGGGAAAATCATATTGCAGTGTCTTTGAAAAGACTATAAAGATAGATGACTCATTTGTTTGGCTCTGAAAGACAGAAGATAAAGTGTGACTAGGGTGCTACATAATATCAAGGAAGATTTTATTTTTTTGTAGATTTTTTTCAACAAGTTAGATATATGTACTTTATATTTTAAAGGGAAATAGTTACTAAAGAACACACTCAAGGATTTGAAGCAAGAGGGATTAGTTCATTAATTGAGTTACTGGAGGAAGCAGAGAGTATATTATCCAAAACATAAGTGGAAAGATTATTCTGGGACAGGAATTAAAATGGTTACCCACTGAAATGGGAGAAAAGGAGGGTAAGATAAGACTTTATGCAGACATATGTGGTTGGAGGGCAGTAATTTAAAAGAAATTCTCATCTTATAGCTTCTAAGTTATCTGTTGGAGAGAGCAGAATAGCAGTGGTCCTGAAGACAAGAGCTTGAAAAGAGCTGAAGCTGTAAATTTACACCTGTGGAAAATGGGAGACGAAACTTACCAAAGAAAAATAGAAAGATTTGCAGGCAACTCTGGGGTCAGCTGAGTTTGAGACTACCCATATATAGTGAACCATGCTGTGAGTCCTCCCGATAAGCTAACTTGCGTTTGTCATTCTCTGTGCTCAGAATGCTTCCCAGTCATATCTATGCCACTATCCTGCCACTTCCTCTACTTAAAACTTCCTTTCTCATTTCCACCTTGTTGAAAACAGATTTGGTTTGCTATGCCTCTTAAAGTAAAGAAAGAAAAAAGAAAAAAAAAAAAGAAAGAAAAAGAAAGAAAAAATCTAACTGAATAAACAACCTATATTAGCAGGTTAATGAAAGGGGATAAAAGTGCACTGCTGGAGATAACATATTACAAATCTACTTTAAAGCTTCCTATGTTTAACACACCCCAACACTAAAACATTACAGGAAAGATACAGTGGTTTAGATTGAGATAATCTGCTTTTCATTTTCAGGCAGTGTTAATTCTCATTCTCTGGGGAGTTGAGGTTTCTGGTCTGTGTGTAGAAAATGACAAAAGCAGAGGGGCACAACACAATACACTTCAGTGGCTACTCTCCCTTAACAAGTTTAATTGCCTCTTATGACAGAAAACATTTTGGATAAACAGCACTTATTTTTCTTTACAGATCATCATGGAAATTCACAAGTGTACAGTGAGTAAATTAGCCATGAGCAGCTCTGAAGGACATACTGGCACCTACTTGATGCCAGACATCTGGAGGCAAATTTTCATATGGGGGTTGGGGGTTGGGGATGTATATTTTGGAGACATAATGCCAAACATCTGGATATTTGGAAATCAATGCATTGCCTAGCTTTGTAATATTCATAGAAATAGTTTGTTTTCAGTACAGTCACAGGCTCTTTACCCATAAAAACAATATCAAGATTTATGTTTATGTTTTCTCTATTAAATTTTGAAACTGTGCAGTATGGACAATACCATGAGATTACTCTTTCTCAAACTTTAAAAGGGCATTCGAATCAAACAGAGAACCTGTTTGTAAGTGTTCTGATTCAGAGCACCATGATTCTGTGTTTCTAACAAGCTCCCTCGTGATGGTGGTGCTGCTGGTCCCCAGATCACTTACTGAGTGATAAGGCACTCTCTAATATGGTACCCACTTACTGCGTGTAGCTATTTCAATTTAAATTTTTGAATTAAATGGAATTTGAAAAATCAGTTCCTTAGTTCCACTAGCCACATTTCAAGTGCTCAGGATCAAATATAGACAGTGCAAATAAAGAACATTTCCATCATTGCAGAAAGTCCTCTTGGACATTACTGCTGTGGAGGCTTTATTCTATAACTTTGTCCATTTGCAAAAAAAAATAGAAAATTATTTAGATTTTGCTTGTAATTATATCTTATTTAAAATCACAGAACTCCTCTGAAAGTGGAGTTCAAGGCTGAATACAGTACAGATCACAATTTTCAGGTGTAGCACTTTGCTTTGCAAACATTTTTAGTAGCCAAGGACACTGAGGTTTGCCTGAATTAGAATAGATATTTTGCAAGTGACTAATTGTCATTCTAAATTCAAATAGTATATTTAAGTAAAATTTATTTGTGTATATAGTTGACACATTATAGTGAAAACTCTGATACTTCTATACAGATTTATCTTTTGTGCTTTTCCTGTTTTGCATTACTACCACTTACTCATTTTATTGTTGTTGTTATTGTTTTTGTTACTGCTGTTGTCATTTCTGTTAGGTGCTGGTACACATATCTATTAGTATGAATATTACTCTGCTTAGATTCCCAAACATCATCAGTTCCCCAAGTAATAATAAATAAGGTAACAAATGCAAATTCATACAATAATTAATGACGTATCTAGATACTGAGCATAAAGCCAGATTATAAGCCTCTGGTCTGACTCATTCCAGTTCTATGGGTTTGAGTAAATTTCAGAATCTCTCCAAGTTTCAGTTTCTTCATCTGTGAAAAGGAGATGATTCACAAAGATTAAATGTAATAACGAACATTAGTATCTAATACTGTATCAGCACTGTTCACATACATTATTATTAGTGAATTGTTTTTTAATGATCATTTATAGTGGTGATGCTGAAATATTTTAATATCATTATTAGGTTAAAATCTAAAATTCACTGAGAAGAATATTATTACGAAGATGTTTCATACCATATACACCTAGAGGTGCAATGACATAAAATTGAATAGATCACGTGAAAAAATGAATCGGGGCATCAACCTTAAGATTTTAATTCTCACTATAAAACCCTGGCCCTAGAACCGTTTTAATATAATTAATAGTATTTGCCAAATACAGGCAGGAAATTTCTATGTATACATACAGACATATTCTATTTAACATATGAAAATATAAACAATTTCTGAATTTATACATTCATGAGTGTCAGAGCAGTTTTTAGCAGACAGATAACATTTTTTTCCTACTAGTTTTATACTATATTACACTAGTCCCCTTTTGTTTTCCTTTCCTTTCATCCTCTGCTTCCACAGATAGTTTGTTGTAAAGTTTCAGTGAAACTTACCTAAGATAAGCTTTTTATGTAAGTACTCAGTTGCTCTAAATTTTGCTTATAAATATATCCTACCTAAAATTACAGAAAAGCCCATTTAGTTCAAGGTTACATATGGTATAGAAGATCTTAGTTTTGAGATCTAGAAAAAAATAATTAGTAGCCCAGATTCACCATTTATGTAAGCACACACCATTTCAGTCCCTCATGAACATTATTATCAGAATTAAATAGTCCATGTAAAACAATCAATTGCACAATTCATACTTTCCTGAAAATTATTTTCAGTCCCAACTAAAAGTTTTTCATGAACCATGGATGAGATTGAGACATTATTTATTCTTAAAATTCAAAAAAGGTTTTAGCTAAAATATTTGAAAACTTTTTAAAGAATATTATGACTTTTTCTCCCTTTCCTCTCAGTTTTTATTTTTGTTTTTGCTTTACTTTTGTGGTATTTGGTTGAATGTTAGGTCTTTACATGGGACACTTCACCTGTAAAGTAAACCAGTGATCTAAAACTGTGACAGGGGTTTTATGTAGATAAGTTTGCCTATTTCTCATGAGTGCTAAGGAAGCCCTTTTATATCTCTTAATTTACCTTCTGTGCCTCTCTGGAGCTTTGATCAGATGAGTCTGAACTGCAATCTATCTTATTCTTTTAAGCAACATTTGGTGAAAGCTGGAATGTCCAGTCCTATGTTTTTAAAAATTATACACAGAGAAGTTTGTATAGGTTTTCACAAAATCTGGAATTTCCACAAGTACATCTAATCATTATAATCAAAAACAGTCAGCATCAAAGTTAAGCTTCCAGAAAGCAAATTGAACATTTTAATCCAAGCAATTAGTGGATTGAATTAAAATCCAAGCTTGAAGGTGATGACCGAATTCATTCTCACATAACTAAGTATGGCCCTTTGGTTCAAGAAGCTGGTGATATGTTCAAATCAAATAAGTTTCACTGTCTTACTTAAATAGGAGGCAGAGCTCAGAAATCCTTAAATATAATTTGAGACTGAATATAGGTCATAGGATATCTCTGTATGCAGCAAGAGGAGGTTAATGAAGAATTTGAAATCAGGATGATGGAAAATGGACTTCAGGTGAACTCTGATTCTCTGATGCTGGAAATGACTGGAACTGAGGTACTGGGGAGGGGGAGCGAACTAGTCTCTCCTTCTATCCTCTGAATTTATTTTTTTTCCAGAAAAAATCATCTTTTTAGCAGATATTCCCTTGTTCTGATCTCCATTCCATTGATACTGCCATGATTGGAGTCACTCAACTAACTCTGACTGTGAAATCACAGCCATAACATACTAGATTAGGGCAGTCATCTTACAGTGCCACCCCCTACTACATGATTATGTCTTGGTACCAGGTCGTGGCAAATAATGCTTCCAGCATGTATAGTTATTTGCATCTGGGTGAATGTAGTGCTCTCCTGTCCTATTTCCTGAGAGTGAATTAATTAATGCTCAGATTCAGGCATTTGATTAAAATGAAACCTGGGTTGGGGTAGTGAAGTCAGCTCCAATGGAGTAGTCAAGGCAGAAAACTTGCTTCAGAGAGGGTAGACATTTAAGACTTAAGATAAATTAATTTGGTTGGAAGATTAAAAATAGATAGGCAGGCAGACAGGCAGGTGAGCAAAAAGACAAACAGAAAAGTACTGAAGGCTGGCATAGTGCTTGTTAGAAATTAGTACAATTATAATAACAATGATCTCATAATTACAGGTCTATAGATTTCTAAGAAGAAAGGGTACACATTTGTAGCACAGGTCTTCTTCCCTGTTCATTCTGAGGTGAGGAAGCTAAAGATCCTGCAAGAGATTTCCAATTTTCAGACATTTGTATTTGTATCAGCTGCAGCAGAGTTCCCTGAATTTTTCTCTAGCTGCTTATACACTCAATAAATTGATTTTTAGTAGTTGAACAGGGTGAGTAAAAACATAAAGTTAAAAAAAAAACCTGGTATTTTTTTCATCTAATCTAATATTAAAATTCTATAAATTCTCAAGAAAAATTATAGCAACTGTAGGAATTTAGGCAGCCACCTATTAGTGAAAAATGAAGAACTGAATACAATGTAATATAGTTAATAATTTACACATTTCGAATTAGGGTCTGACAGAAAAACCTAATGGAATTATATAAATGATGGTTTCATTTATTTTAAATTAAATTATTTTTAGATTTATGTTTTGACATTTTATTGACATTAGATTTTTATCTTAGCTGTTGATATTAGATAGTTTTCCTAACTCTAACCTCCCCCCGCCCCCACCAAAAAAGGAGATTTTATTATTAAGGATACATTTTGGAGACCATAATCCTTGTAAAAGTTATATAATCACTTCGTTTTAGAAAAATAAATGCTTTCTGAATGGCATTTGGGCTCTTCACTTAAGAAACACTTTGAAAAGCAGAAAATAGAATTATTTAGATACAAAGGCATTTCTCCACACCTCTCACTTGAAGTTGTTAATATAGGATTAGGGTAATCATGTAAATCACTGTTCAAACTTAGACCCTTTGAGAATGATAGAAAAGCATTGTTGGGACAAATGGCACAAACTGGGACTGTCCTGGGCAAATAGGACATATGAGCACCCTCTGCAGATGATTGTCTTTGAATACTCATCAATAGACTGAATACTTAAGTATTTCAGCTTCTCTGCTGTTCACTCCAGGAGTAAGGGAGAATTGGAAAATGTCGTAGAGACAGAGAAGCCTTTCACAACCAACCAACCTGATTTCTAAAGAATTGGCTGACAGCTAATATGTTTTTTGACTGCTCTTTTGTAACAGGGACCCCGATTAGGTAGTCTTTCTCCGTAACAGAGTAACAAGGGGTTCCCGTTAAAAGTTCCAGTTGACACCTGTTTTAGACCTAGAAAATCAGAATAACTGAGACTGGGAGCCCAAACTTTGCATGTTTAACACACTCCACAGCTGATTCTCCTGTACACAAGTGCTGGCTTGAGTAGAAGACATGGATTTGTACAACCTAGAATGTGTCTAAAATCAGAATCTGACTTCTTTCATTACGTAGTCAAATCAAGTTAATTTTTACTACTTTTACTATAGTACATATAGATGTGAACAATGAAAATCCAACTAGACCTAATGTAAAATTTTCAGGCATACTGAATTTCTATTTCTGGATAATGGCAATAGTAAGTTTGCACACTTTCTTTCTCCTGCCAAATACAAGGGGTCAATTGAATAAGGTCTTATAACCAGGAAGGTCAGCCTTCATTCTACTTACTGTTGCTCTCTCCCCACCTGCATCTGGCCCATAAGCTAGGTTAGCCAACTCAGAGTCTACCTACCTATTCTCCCTTTAGAAAACTGTAACATCTACTTTAATTCAATGCAGATTGCCTAGGATGCTTGTTGATTTTTCTGTCTGATTTTGAGAAAGATGTTACTTTCTGAAAGACAGTGAATACAAGAATGATGCCAAAGCATACAGGGAATCTCCAGGCTAGCAAGTAAGAGTTCACTTATGGATGGAGAAGAGAAAGAGCAGGTCAATAACAGGGGTACAACCATTACATTTATCCTTAAATGCTTTCACAGTTGCTAACTAAATCAACAACTGTATTATCCCTTCACAGCATTGTTGAAGCTTCCCCAAAGAACCATATGAAGAGTAGGATTACTAGCCCTCTTGAGCATGCCTGAAAAAAATAAACAGCAATTTAAACTCATTTTCTTCCCTGGAGCCTCCCAGTTCCAGGTATGTAGTTTTTGATGCTGTCCTTAATTTTGTGTTCTGCTCAGCAGTTTCATTCAAACCTTTATGCAATATGCACTGTGCTATATGCTGACAGAGATGCAATAAATCATATGCTGTGGCTGCTCCAATAAAACATCTTACAATCTGGTTTAACTTTTGAAATTAGATACATACAAGCCTATTTAGTCACACACACATAAAGAACCCCACTCATAAAGGAAATCAGTATCACAAATGGTCCAGATAGAATTTTGCTTTGGGGATTCTAAGGAGTGAGAATTCCCTTCAATTGAGGTGCCTGAGGAAGATCTTAAATTGGAGAGGGGCCATAAATAGGAACATTGAAAGACTGCTAGGATTTAGAGAGAGAGAGAAGAATTTCATTAGGGTGTATTTTAATTTTAAATAAGACAATATACTGAAAGAAAAAGGTTGAAATTTAGTAGACTATCAAGAATTTGACACTGGGAGATTATTCAAGAGACCACTCAGACTTTCTTATCTCCTAACAAATTCCTTTAGTGTGTTTTCTAGTGCCCAGATATAGAGTGACCCCTATCTGGATTCTGAGATTCAGAGCCTCTTACAGTATGTATTCCTTTATGTGTTTTTACTATAGCTAGCATGACGTCTTCCATGTAGTTGGAAAATATTCATAATCAAAATAAATTTATAATGATCTACTATGAAAACATTTCTCAAATGTTAATGAGATCTTATAAAAATGCAAATTCTGATGGTAGGTGTAGGATGGGGGCTCCAGGTCTGCATTTCTAACAAGTTGCCAGATGAACCAGATGGTGCTAGGTCACAAATCACACTTTGAATAGAAAATTCCCACATGTAATTCAAACTACTGAATCTTCATAGTGTTATCCTGTGTTTTTATTTAACTTTTAATTTACACCGTTTCCTGTTCACCAATTAGTGTTTAAGCCCATTACTTATATTGGCCCCCTCCTATAAAAAGAATAATCATTTAATTTAGTGTTAAGTACATGTATAAACATTTCACCTATATAAGAAATATCACCTATCGAAAAACAAAATAGTCATTTCAAAAGAGTAAATATGAAAACAAGTTTGACAGATAGACCAGTTTTGAGACCTTAGTGCTACTTTAAATTCTGATTGATTTTTAATTATAATTTATGCATTTTAATTCATGAATTTCCAAATAATTAATTCTCTTTTTTTGTTAAGTAAAATTAGTAGTACATCAGACACATAGGCACACACAAAATGATTGCTGAAAACAATTTTACTATCTGTTTATATTTTAAAGAGAAGACCCTAAATTCCTCACTCAAGGTCTATGTAGTCTTAATTTATACTTAAGTCTAACATGTTTAGTTTCTGCTCTCCAAGATCACATTAAAGAGAGGAGATACTTTTATCAGCTACAGAAATGGCAATGAAAATTAAAAGCTTCCAGTATAAATGGGAATGAAGAGATGGGAAAATAAGCTGAGAAAAGCAGGCCCTCAGATCTTTGAAGCTGAATAGTTCAGTGTGATTTTATGTAGTGGCAAATGGTCCTTCATAGTTCTATAGGCCCTGGGGTCTTCATGTTAATATAGTTCAGTTAAATAATTGCTTATTAATATGAACCTAGGGCACCAATAACAGATTGAAATATTTTTAATGTTTGTCAGTGAAAATAGGAGATTTGTGACAAAAATTTGTGTCTTCATGTTTAACTAGTTTAAATTGCCATTGAGAAGATAAGTGAGTTTTATATTTTGGTATGATTTTAATTTCAAGTACTTATTTTTGCTTTTATGCATTCCATTATCTAGAATTTATCATTTGGAAAGACAGCATAGGTTTGGTGAAATATTAGTAAGTATTTGCTCAAGGGATAAAAGCAATTAATTTTTTTTTCATTTTAGACTGGCCCTTCTTAAGGGCAAACATCTCTGACATGTCAAACAGGGTTTATTAATTATTTACCAAAGTATCATATGTTTTAAATCACTTAATCCAGTAACATATCTATTGTATGGTACATATGTACAATATAATCTAGAAGTATTTCAATTAAAAAAAACAAACCTTAACAAAATAGACAGTATATGTGAAGTGCCTTAATAACATTATTATGTTATATTCATTCTTATAATAATATAAAATTAAAGCACAATGATTCCAATTTTGCATTGGGCCTCTTTGTTTCTTACTGTTCTTAATGTAAAACTTGATTTACCTAAAAATACATAATTTTATATTCCACTTAAGGATCTATTTTATAAAGTGAGTTACATCTATATTTCAAAAAGATTGAATATTGGAATACTTTACATGTAGGAATAATTATACAGATACTTAAATATATGTTGGGGATATAACAGAACTTGGAAACATGACTTTTATGTAAAAGTGATTTTTAAAGAAAATTTTCACAGCAGCACAGAATAAAAAAGTCCACCTTTCTTTCAGCATATTTTTTATATTATCAACCCATTTTTCCTCAATTCATACTTTGGTTCTTTTCAGTATGTTGCATATTCTAAGTTCCAACCCTTCTCCCTGCGGGTGCTCAATATGCGTCTGATGATGATACTTACAGTGATTGCCTTGTGGGGGGAAAAAGTGCTAATTTGTTCTGACATCCCCAGATCTGAACCTAATGAAATGAAAATGTAGACTAGAGTGGGTTAAGCTCTCTAGTGCTTTTTCTTTTCAGAACTAGGGTAGTTTCCTTTTGCATGATTGAAATCGTGCCTATATCATCCTTTTAATGTCTGTAGTATAGTGCTTAATGGCTTCGTCAGGATATATCACTTTCTTTAGCACAGAGCTGCCAGTGGAACACAAATCATTTAGAGAGAGAAATTGTTAGAGAAAGATAGGGTGCAGTGGCTGCAGGATCACAGTTAAAAATAAGGAACATAGAGAAAAGCCGAAAGTGTTTGAGAAATTAAGAAAAATTCAGTGAGAGCATATTAAAATTGTTAAGTCAAAAATAGAAATATAGAAAAATCTTTGTATTGCTACATTGATACCAGTTTATAAATAGCATTTATTAGTAACAAAAAAACTGTATGTTTTACTTATTTATCTTGATTATTATTTATTATCACCACTATAATAAAAGCTCAGTACAGCTTGAGATTTTAATTGTTTTGTCCACTTGGCATCTTTAGGAATCAGAACAGTATCTACATCAGAGTAAACACTGTTTAAAAAAAATGAATTAAGAGAATTCTGAATTTTGTATATGAAAAAAAAAAAAGAAAAAATCAGAATTAACTCATAAAATAAAAATCCATATTCTAAAAGGGTCTTTTAAATGTTCTCTCTTTCCCAGAGCTGCAGAGAATTTGTAATAGATTATTTTTTTCTTTTTTAAAAATATTTTCAATATTCCTGTATCCTACCCAATAATGCACAATTTATCCTATTTATGTCACATCCTCATAGAATCTTCCGACATTTGAGATAAAATCAAGGTCTGAAATAAAAACCAAGTGTCAACATTTTTGAAATAATGAAAATAAAAATTTCTAGGATATGTTCAAATGCATATATGGATATCTGTAGGCCACTTATCTTAGCATAAACAAACTAGATTAATGTATATTATAATCGAAGGCTTTGGAGAGCCACTTGGCAAAAAAGGGGATAGAAGTTGAAGATATAAGAGCACAGAGAAAGACTTTGCCTAAAAAATAGTAGGGACACACACTTAACTGATTACCAAATCAGTTAATCCACTTAAAATGCTTACCCCTCTCATCCCAATTTCTTGCTCCTGAAACCACGGAGCATCTGCTATGGTTGATTGTGCTTAGAACAGAGTTCTAACTTATTCATCCAGTTTTGAGAATGGTGCTTTTTGGAGCTCCTTTTGGTATGCTAGCACGTGAGGTGGGACATGGACTGTAGAAAGTGGGGTTAGGAATTTGGAGTTCTGTAGCTGCTTAGAATATTTCTTTTACTTAATATAAGATTGTGAAGGTAGTCTTTGCTTGAATATAATGTTTTAGTTGAAAAACAATGGCATATAAATGTTCACAAGAAAAATATTCTATCAAGTTTGGGGGGATGTCTTCAGATCAATAAATATTTAACATACATTAGTTTTTGTATACATATTTTGTAAAATGTAGTTTTGAGAAATAAGTGGTAATTCTCACCCAGGACCTAAAATTCTATGCACAATAAGAAGCTGTTAGTCCTCCCCATTTTATCTCATTTTAACTGAAGTCAACAAACATTTATTTTGTGCTTTATATGTCAGGCTGAGAAGATACTAAATAATTCATTCATAATTCATTCATTCATTCATTCACTCAATGAACCATTTTGGGTCTTATATTTCCAGAATATAGTTAGAAAGGTAACTCAAAAGTAAATAAAATCAAAGGCTGTATCTCCAAGGAGCTGCCCAGGTAATGGGAAAATATAGCACACACTTTATGTACAAACATAGGTGAAAATGTGTACAGTACAATGAGAAAAGGACAATAATCTAAATTTGTCAAAACTGCTGTTAGTGAACAAAAGAAGATGAAACTAATTTTGCTTGTGAGATGTCATGAGTTTTTTCAAAATAAGACCTTTATACATTGGCTAATTTTGGAAGGACATGTAGGATTTATAACCTACAAAGAAAAGGGAAAAATATGCTTAGTAAAATGCAAGAGCAAATGGTGGCATCAATATGAAGAGTATTCCCAAGGCAAAGATGAGAAGTAAGCTACATTGGGGTCTTCTATATTTCAATTTTATTCTGTGAATTATGGAGTGACATTGTTAAAAGAATAAAAATCTGATAGACATGTTTATGATGAATTGTTCAGAGGGAATATATATGGGTGCAGGGAGGGCATAACCTGTGACAATTGAAATGATGTAGATGAGGACAGGAAAAAATAAATCAAAGATGGAATTGAGACAAACTGGTAACTAAGTGAAAAGAATTGAGATAAACTGGTAATCAACAAATATGAGAGCATTTCTGGAATGTTTTGTCAATTGAGAAAATGGTGCTATCAACAACTGATACAGACTAGAGAAAGAACAGCTTTGGGGAGTGATAATTTGATCATTATTGTGCGTTAGAAAATGATAATGTGGAAGTGTCTTCTGACACTCAGGGATGGTAGCTGGAAATAAAGAGCTAAAGATCAGGAGAGATCAGAAAAAGCAGTGGTGTTAGCAGAGGTGAATTGTGTGATATTGGGGTGACTCTGGCCTTTACTGGTAATGGTAATCATGGCAATAAATGACATTTTCTGGGAAAATACTGAATGACTAAAAGACAGGTTTAAGTAGAAATTCTAAGAAAGAAGTAAATTAATGAAGATGGGAAATCAACCAGAGAAAAGTATTAAAATGATAAAGGGTAGGTGAAGAATAGAGGGAATTTTACTGTGTATCTACTATATGTGAATGTACACGTATTCTCATTTAATCTAAACAGCAATCATTCCTACAGAGCGAAGTTTAATATTCTTATTTTACTCATAAGAAAACTATGGCTCTGAGAGCATCAGCAATTTGTCCAATATCATTTAACTAGGAAATTTTGGAATTGATCTTTAAACCTATATCTTGATGATAGCAAAACTCATATTCGTAGTATTCCAAATTAAAACTAAGTTTGACAGTCAATAAGTTAAAATTTGTGTCAAGTATAAAAGTTTGATATCATTTATTTTATGCTGCTGGAAACTTTATTTTACCTTTACATTTTTAAATAAAACAAAAGCAATGTAAAAACCTTTGAACAATTAACCAACTGTTTTGTTAGATACTGAAACAAAAAATGGCCAAAATATTTGAGTCAGGTGTCAGACCAGAAACATTTTTAGGTATATTATTCATTTTTTAGTTTCTGTTTTTCTCACTCATCTTTTTTAGCTTTGGAAACTTCCAGACATTTTCCTCCAGGTATATCCTCAAAACAAATATGAGATTTTATTAGAAACACACTGGAAATAAAACAATAGGGCTTATAAATCTTCCTAAGACATAATTGTATATTCAGAAGAAACAGCAATAGCAACATCACCTAATGGTATTTAATACATATTTTATAATGCTTTAATTTTTATTATAAATGATGAAGAGTTGACAATGAAATATACCTTATAATGTCTCCGTCAGGTGTGGCTTACACACAGTCTTACTTTATGCTTCAACTCTTTTCATAAAGTTATAATAAATCTGACTTGCTGACACTCTTACCATAGTTCTATGTCAAAATTTTTATTTACATGTCAATATTTACATGTCAAAGTTCCCTAAATGAAACTATGTTCAAAGGAAATTGCTATCAATTTTTTTCTTGGAAAAATATATACATAAAATATTTTCACAGTTTGATTCTTTTATTATTTAAATAAGAAATGTAATTATTTGTGTCAAGAATAAGGGATTACTTTGGGACTTTTATATCCTGTTGTGCTAAAAAAGAACTTGCTCATAATCCAGGTGCTTGTTAAGACTTCAGCTTTTGCATCTTCACAAGATTTATTGAGGAAAATAATGATGCTTAAACAATTTGTAAATAATCCTTGAGGTAAAGCAATGTGTGCTTTATAAATACAGAATACACTAGAAATAGAATCAACGATTGTGAAACACAATTGGCATCTTGCTCCAGTTATTCACTGTATATGATGTTAGAATCATTCCAATTTCAAATGGCTCTGATTTCAGACACAAAAGATGATGTCAGGAGACAAGTAAGTAGCAGAGTAGATGAAGTCTTAACAGCTAAAGAGCTGCTTTGATGCAAATCATTTTTCCAAGGGGTGGTAAATATTTCTAAAGTTAACAATTGGAATGAAAATACACTGTCAATAAAAGGCAGATAAAATAAACACAAAAATCATATGCAGTCCTAGGAGAATTGTTTTTGAGTAAAACACTTTTCAAGGTCTTCACAAAGTTGTCAGCAGCTCTTTTCAAAATCAAGTCTGTGTTTAGAGCAATTGTTCATGAGACAGGACTGGTTGGTAAAAGATTCTGAAACTCTATCCAGCTGTTAATTTTACATAGCTATTCACAAAGCATTCAAGTTCTACAGTAAATAATATTTCCAAAACATTGTAACATGATCAGTTTCTTATTAAGCATTATGATTATTTGCATATTTAAATAGTTGTCCCTTTAACTTTTATGTTTCATTTATGATGCATTTTTTTTCCCATACATTGATCGACATTATCACATAATGTTTGCTGCCTATTGCTGGTGAATAATAGAATGTTTATTAATAAAAATAAATGTTATTAAAATTTTGACAGGATACTGAATTGATGGAGAGTTCCTCTTTAATTAAAAAGAAAGGAAAAAAAAAAAACTTCTTTTAAATGCAGCATTGAAAATTGGATTAGGGAAATCTGCAATATAACCTTAAAAGAGACCAGTTTTGGATTTTACAGAATAAGGAAGTTAGAGAAAAAATAGTATATAAGACAGATATGTTCCTCCCTTATGGAGCTTAATTTCTGGTTGAGGAGACAGACCAAGATTAAATAAAAATGTATGAAAAAATGAGGTTGATAAAAATTATAGAGATGGAGAACAGATCAGTGGTTGCCCAGAGTCAGGAATGGTGTGTGCATGTGGGGGAGGAGGAGGTAGTAGGTGTGAGTATAAAGGAGCATCATGAGAGAGATCTTTATGATGATGGAATAAGTCTGTATCTTGATAGTAGTCATGGTTACATGAATCTACTCATGTAATAATATGGCATAAAACTATATATACATTGTATATAAGAACAGAGTAACAGAAAGTTTGTTTCTTCCTGGTAGAGATGGCAGTACCCTTTTGTTATCTTTCTTTCTATCCCTCTGGACCATGATTTAATTCTTAGAGACCTTAAACATCTTACTGTCAAGGGCAGCATGTCAATCCACTATATGACATTGATAGGACCTGGTGAGCAGTAAGTTTCACATACCTGTGATACGTTACTGAGACATTTTTGTGCCATAGAGTGGGAGACTAACCCTTTAAAAATTAAGGGACATACCACTTTTGGGAGGTTTCTGTCATCTATTGGGCTAGGTCATGTTGGAATAGGTGCTACAAAGAGAAAAATAAGTTGCTGAATCTCACACACTCTACCTGTAGAAAGAAGTACAGTATTTGGTGCATTTGAGGAGACATTTTTTCAAAGACATTTTTTAAAGCTACTATCTTTGAGTAGAACCTAGACTAAAGAAGGTTATCTAGCTGACCTAGGCTGTAGTTCAAGTAGTTTTGCTATTTAGCCCCTATGATCTATCAGAATCAGTGTCACATGAAGGATTTATAGCATATTGTAATGCTACACTGAGCCTATGCAAGCCTAAATAAGAGCACACAGTTTTAAACCCCTAAAATTTATAGGAAATCATGTCTTCTTTGTAAAATAATTATTTTTATTTTCAGAAACAGTTCCTGCTTGCTACTCAGTCCTGGTAGGGAGTTAACACTTGGCCATAAGACACTAAATAACCATGTGACTGAATGACTGACCATGAGTAGATGTTTGTTTTACCAATCCATAAAGTTAAGGTTGCCTACCAGAAGTCCATCACCAAGTGAAAATGGGTCATAGGTAGATTGACTGCATATCTAAATTTTGCTAACGGTAGCCTCAATTTATGCTTTTTGTTTAAACATTTCATTCAGTTTTAACATTCAGAAGGGTCCTGGTTTGGATAATATGTAGTTATTTATCCTAAAGCTACAAGTAAGTTTCATGAGTAAGTGAATAATTTCTTAGTATACCTATGTTTACTTCACTGTTTCTTCTGCCTTATTCTACATCCCTGAGTTTATAGGATCAGTTCACAGAGAAAAATAAAAATTGAGATTGGTTTAAAGATAGTTCTGAACACTATACTGGTGGATATAAGAAATAGACTATTGTAACATTTTAGACCAAATGAATCGTTTTTCTCTTATGCAATCATATATAAACCAACAGAGCTCAGTGGTATGTTTGGAAAACCAAAAAAGTTAGGTGTGATGATAAGAGCTATTCTTACTTTTACCCCTTCATTAGTCACTAACAACTAATCTAAATAGACTATATCAATGGGCTCCCTTGATCTGTCTTTGGGTTGTGTTTGGCCAATGGAGAGCACATGCAGGAAATTGGAAGGATTAGGTCAAGAGTATTTTTCTAGTTCCCTTACTGCAGTCTTGTCACTGGCTGGCTACATTGTTTAATGGAAGTTTTCTCTTTCCTTCAGTTATTTAGTCATAGTTCCCTCTTCTTGGTCTTTCTGGGCTTTGGTGTGAACCTGACTCCTGCTGCTACCCCTGTATTATTCCTGTGGTTCCCCTACACTCTGACCATATTCATTTGTCAATAGACTATTTATCAAACACTCTTCAAATTATCCAGTTTGAGTCTTTCTCTTGCTGGTGCCCTGATGATACACCAGGTAAAACAGCAAGCCTAGTTCCAGAGGTAATAAGGTATTGGCCACTGATGAGAGGCATGCATATTGACCATGACAGGACACAGTCAACCAAATTTGGGAATGTCAGGCAAATGGGAGGAAGAAATTAGAATATGAAAAAAAGTCCACCCCAATATCAAATTTAAAGCAAACCACTTAAACATTTTTTGCCTTTGGACAAACTGAAGCTCAGAGAATGGGTCTGTAAGTGAGATTCAGGTGTCATCAGGTAAAAAGTGAAGTGAGCTAAGTAATCTCTCCATTTTTATATAGAAGTTTATTTATATATGCTTTAAAATGAAATCAGACACAACAGTTATATTATCCAATATATTTCTTTTGTCTTTCTCAAGGCAATAAATCAGTTGACAGGTTTTCACTTGTACTTGTGATTTGCTCTAAGAGGTATAGTTGTTTTTTTTCTGATTGTGACACTCTTTAGAGGTTACCTTTAACCTCTCCCCTCCTTTTATATGCATATATCTTAGAACTATGAAAAGGGAAAATTGTATGATTTTGCAGTAGTCTTTTAGCAATTTAAGTTAGGAATTTCTCAGCAATAACTTTCATTTATTTTCATCTCCCTTTATCATGTATGTTGACCTATTTTAGATAAAACATTTATCCATTACTCTGATGTTAAAAAAATACAAATATATACCTCATATATTTATGTATATATGTTTTTCTAATTAGTTTTCTGCCATATAATTTCCTTTAATCTTGAGTTCAGGAGGCTATGCTGATATTATTAGTATTGTATCTAGTAATCACATAAAATTTAATTTTACTACTAATATTTAAATTAAAAGATTGTTAGAGACATATTTTACCTATCGATATGGTTGTTACATAAATGTCATGTAAGTGAATAATTGGGTCTCAAATAACTGATCTAAGATTAATAAAGTGATAAAGAATATTCATTTAGAGAAAATGTATTTGCTGTTTTGTTAGAATTCTGGTGGCTTTAATTTTGTATTTTCTGTTTTATTTCTTCTGGAAAGTATAGTGAGTACAGTCTCTGAGGTTTGTTTCCCTTAATTTTTACTTTGGTACCATCAATCATGTTATCCTTCCATAATTTCCATTAAAATTTTATGAATTTTCTTCATCTTAGATTTATTTCTTATATACTAGTTTTTCTTCATATTTTCCATAATAAAGAGTTTGTTTAGGATTAAATTGGCAAATAATTAATTAATTAGTTAATTGATTAGTGTATTTGTAAATTTGTAAAGTGAGTTGAATTCCAAATACGGAAACTTTTAAACAAGATAAAGAACTGAAAGTAGCAGGCAATTTTAAATAAGCCCTTCAATTTTTTGAAGAATATAAAGTATAGAAAACAATGGTTATAGAATAGGCCTTTGGTATTACATTGAAATCCAGTACAATTTTTTTAAGAAATAGGAAAAGATTTTATAGGAATGAGGAGGTTGAAGAAGTAAATATTAAAACAAGGGAGGTAATCTTTAAACTTTACCCTCTAAAATCAATTGCTGTCCTAAATTTTCTCTTCATTTTTTTTAAACCTTCTATTATTCATCTTCTTTGTCTAACTTCCTAATCATATTTGACCTTTTGTTTACTAGCAGCAAAATCTGAATTCTTTTTAAAGGTATCATTACTATAATGATTAGGATGAAACTCAGAGTAACTCTGGGAAGATTGAAATTATCTGAATATGAGGATCAGTGAGAAAAGGAAGGTTGTGATAGAGTCAAAAACTGCTATGATTTATTCAATATACTCAATGATTCTTTCTCTTTACACACACACACACACACACATGCACACATATATACACACACATATATTAAACATTGGTCTAACTCTATTGGACCAATATTTAAACTTGTTTGTTTAAATATATATAACTTTCATGTATATAAAATATATGTAATTATGCTTATATAATATATATAAAATGTGCATGAGTGTGTCTGTATACATATATGTGGGGATAGCACCAGGAGACAGCTCAAGTGTACTTGTAAAGTAATTGAGAGTAACTGAGTATCATGTTAATCAGTTATTTACAAATATTCTCTTTTTCTTAGGTACATCAGGGCATTATTTTTTTCTAATTCCTCTGAATTCAGTGAGGCTATATAACTTGTTATGGTAAAAGTGACATATATTATTAATGAGCAAAAGATTTATATATGCCTAACTCTTGTGATTCATCAAGTTCCCTTCCCTTCATAGTGCGAAGCATGTAAGCATGTATTGAATAAGATATGCCTTTCTTCTGAGTCTCTAAATAATACGGCAAACTGACTTGTCTTGCGCATATAACAGAGTGAGAAGTAAAATTAAGGTACAGAGATTCATTGGTAAAACCTTATTGGACAAGACCATGATAATAGAGGATGTAATAGAGTTAGACCAGTGTTATCAAATTTCCATCTGATTCAATAACCTGAAGAGGGAAACATCCCCAAAGCATTGGTTCTACACAATACAACAAAGCCCCTGGTTCCATAATCCTTTCATTCTGTACTTGTCTTTAGTCCTTCACTTCCTATCAATTCCAATATCCAATCTTTTAGTGAGTCTTTTTAGGTCCACTTAAGCATTAGCTCTCATTTTAAACTCAATAAAATGTGAAATCTAAGAAAGAAGATGATTGGTCTCTCTTCACAGCTGTATCTTCAGGCTCTAGAGTAGAGCTAACATATAGTGGGTATGCAATATTTATTATATAGATTCACAGGACAGAAATTATTTTTTAAACAGATATAGGGATAATAGTCTCTATTTCCCAAATGGACTACTGTACCTCTTATTATGCCAGTTTGTAATAAGTACTCAATAAATATTTGATGAATAAAAGGATGAAGGAATCTGTTTCCCTGTCTATAGCATCTATCTCCTTTATTTTCTATATTTACTTGCTCATTTCTTATTCATTTATTCATTCAACACATATTAATTGAATACATTCTATTCCCAGGATCTGCTCTCATTGTTAGGAATGAAGAGATAATTACTCTCCATAGAAGGAAAATGTCCCCACTTATAACCTGCAGATTATAATTGAGGGAGTAGAGGGTAATTTTAGATAATCATAAGGGATATCCAAAATCTCAAATAGGGTAAAATGATTAACTGACTAAAGAAGACCTTGAAAAGTTACATTTGAGCTGGTACTCAAGTAAATCGTTGATGTAATTTCTTCTTTCTCCTCAAAAGTTTTTTATTCTGTTCCATTACCCTTTGAAGGAAGGGAAAAAAAAATACAAACATGGTGCTTAAAACTTCTCCCCATCTGTATTAACTTTCTAGAATTAACCCTGACTCTTCCTTTCAACATCTCATGCCCCAATTTTGTGGTCCTCGACACTCACTACCTATCAGCATCTAGAATGCTTTTTTTTGTTCATTTTATGATAAATCATACTTTAATGATATGCTTCATTTTTTAAAATTAAACATGTTATTTCAAGATAATTATAGATTCATTTGCAGTTATCACAAGTAGTATAGAGAGATCCTATGTACCCTTTAGCTAGTTTCACAAGGTAACACCTTATAAAATTATACTACAGTGTCATAACCAAGAAATGGACATCAATACAATCCATCCATCAATACAATACAATCCATCAATACAATACAATCTTATTTAGATTTATCTGGTTTTATATGTACTCATTTGTGTACGTGCTTCAGTATATTTATATGTGTGTTTTTATTTAGTTCTATGTAATTTTATCACGTGCATAGATTCATGTATCTACCATCAGTGTCAAGATAAAATCATTTCTATCACTACAAGGATCCCTTATATGACTCTTTAATAATGGCCTTTTTATAATGACACATGTCACACTCACATTCTTAACCCCTGGGGACTACTATGATTACTATAATTTTGTCATTTCAAAATGTTGTATATGTGTATAAAACAGTACATAATTTTTGTTGTTGTTTTTGTTTACAGCATAGTTCCTTTGAGATCATTTAAATTGTTGTGCATATCACTGACTTGTTCTTTATTATTAGTGAGTAGCATTTCATGTATGCATGTACTACAGTTTATTTAACCATTCACCCATTGAAGGATATATGTGCTATTTCTAGTTTGGGGCTATTATGAATAAAGTTGCTATGAATATATGTGTACATGTTATTGTGTGATCATTAGCTTTCATTTCTCTGGAGTAAATACCCAAAAGTGCAATTTCTGGGTCACGTGGTAATTATACATGAGAAACTGCCAGAACTGCCCAACTCCTTTCTCAGAGTAGCTGTACCATCTAATATTCCCACCAGTAATGCATGAGTGATTCAGTTCCTCTACATCCTCTTCAGATTTTATTCTTACAATTTTTCATTTTAGCCATTCTGATAGGTATGTAGTGATATATCATTGTGATTTTAACTTGCATTTCCATAATAGATAATTATATTGAACATTTTTTTCTGTGCTTATTTGCCATCTGTATATTTTCTTCGTTAAAATATCTCATGTCTTTTTGCTCATTTTCTATTTGGATTGTTTATTTCCTATTGCATTTTGAGAGTTCTTTACATATTCTAGGTACTAGTCCTTATTAGATATGTGACTTGAAAATATTTTTTTTCGGTTTGTATTTTTATTCTCTTTACAGGGTCATTCAAAGAAAAAGTTAAAATTTTGATAAGGTTAAATTGATCAGTTTCTCCTTTTATGGTTTGTGCTCTTGGTGTCAGGTCTAAGCACCCTTGGCCTCACCATGAGTCTTGAAGATTTATTTATAATTTTTTCCTAAAAGTTTTATAGTTTTACATTTAAGACAGGATCTATTTTGAATTAATTATTATATAACGCATGAGGTTTAGGTTGAGTTTTATCTTTTTGCTTATGGATATCAGCTGCTTCAGCTACATGTCTTGAAAAGTTTCTTTGTCCTTCATTGAACTTCTTTTGATCTTTGTCAAAACAAATGGACATATTTTTGAGAGTGGGACCTTTGAAAAATATCAGCAGTTGAGCCTCATCATAGGCCTAATTTGAATGAGTGACTTTTGCATGTTTACTTTTTAGATTTTTATGTGATTCTAACATGTAGTCAGGTTTGAGAACTGTTGTTCTAGTCAAATCCAGAAACATTGATTTCCTATTTCTCTACATTTGTTCATTCTTTTCTAGTATTACCAGATCAAATACAAGATATCCAATTAAATATGAATTTTAGATTAACAATGAATATTTATTGCTTCTTCTGTAATTGCCATTTTCTGCATTTGCAATGACCAAATAACTGGATGGTTTTCCCTTATCTCGAGAGCCAATTCCTTCCTCTTTCATATTTGCATAACATCTTTTATTTCCCTTTCTATGATGGTTAATTTTAGGTGTTGACTTGGCCAACACATCCCAAGATAACTAGTAAAACATTATAACTAGGTATATCTGTGAAGAAGTCTCCAGACGAGATGAACATTTAAATTGGTATATTGTGTAAAAAAAAAAAAAAAAAAAACCTTCATCGATGTCGGTAAATAGCTGCAGGCCTGCGGGAGACCTATAGTAAATAAGAATCATGAAGGAAAGTTGAAAAGAACTTTGAAGAGGGTGTGAAACTACTAAGAGGTGCTTGTGGACAGTGTGAGGCTTGTTGTGGCCCTCAGGAAGAGACCAGTAGTGGCTCCTAGATGTAGGACCCAGGTCTTCTCTGAGTTGGGTTGCTAGGGAATGCAGCATGATGAGTTAGTAAACTATATTCAAGGCTGTATGTAATCTGAAACATCATTTGACACATGGTGCTCTTTCTCAAATAGCAAGGATTCCTGGGCCCAGGAATCAAGGTGTGGAAATAAGAGTGACACCACTCACTATTACCCCTAGTGATACACTAGCAACATTTTTGCTTCCTGTTCCTACAACTTTATGCTCTGCCTGCCTAGAAGTCTTAGTTCCAGAGGAAAGAATGTTTCCATCAGGAGTCACATCAATGATTCTAGTGAACTGGAAGACTGCAGCCTGGCTCTTTAGGGCACCTTGTGTCTCTGAATCAATAGACGAGGGAGAGAATTATGATATTGGCTGGGGTAACTAATCTGGACTATGAAGGGCTACTACTGTGAAGGGGCACTACTATTCCACAATGAAGGTAAGGAAGAATATTTCTGAATACATGATATACCTTGGGGCATTTCTTGGTATTAGCATGCCCTGAGATTAAGATCAATGGAAAACTATTATACCCCAGTCCAGTCAGAACTGGTAATAGCCCAGAAATAAAGATTTGAGTCACCCCACTGAGTAAAGAATTAAGACTAGCTAGGGTGCTTGCTGAAGGCAAAGGGTATACAGAATGGGTAGTAGAAGAAGATAGTTATAAACGCCAGCTATGACTATGTGACCAGTTATGGAAACAAGGACTATAATTGTCATAAGCATTTCTTCCTTATATTGTTATGAATATATTTCTGTGTATATATAGATATATTTAAGAAACATTTTTATTTTATTTCCTCTCTCATTCCCTTATCATATAAGACATATTGACTTTATATCTGTATTTAAGTATTATTAATTTTACCTCATAGTATTTAAGTTATGGGATATCAAGAAGATAGACATCACTCAAGGATTTTATCTCTGCTCCTGGAGTAGGAATTTTCTGGTTTTTGGTTGTGTGAAAGATATTTGTATCATGTTATGTAGAATTAGGACCTTGTTTTGTCTTTATTTGGACATTAAGTATGATATAAGTATAGATGTGTCTGTGAGAGTGTTTCTGGAAGAGATTAACATTTGAATCAGTAGGCTGAGTAAAGATAAGAACACTCACCAATGCAGGATACTGTCATCCAGTCTACTGAGGGCCTGCATAAAGCAAAAAGAGATGAGGCATCCATTTTCTCTTGCCCCTGGACATCAGACATGAGTGCTGCTGGTTCTTGGGCCTGTGATTCAGCTTGGAACTTCTACCATCATCCCTCAGATTCTCAGTCTTCAGACTCAGACTGAATTATACCACTGATTCTTCAGCTTGTAAACAGCAGATTGTGGGACTTCCATAATCACATTAACCAACTCATATAATAAATCTCCTCTTGTCTATACTTTATCATCTAATCTGTATTTGTCTCTCTCTCTCTCTTATTGGTTCTGTTTCTCAGGAGAACCCTGACTAATACACTTTCCTAGAGCACTTAATCATTTCCCTTTGATAGTTTTTATATCTGATTGACTTCATGTCTTATTCCAAGATGAGTTTCAGGTGCCACAATACTAGAAATCTTCTGTAATATTTAATATTAAGAAACCTCAAACAAAGGTAACCAACCATCCCTACTGCCTTTTTATCCTAGTTTTAGTACTGGAAATGTGGCTTTCTGGTAAGTCCCTCAGTCTTGAGCATACTAGGATGATTGGTAAACCTAGTTGACACTCATCAGATGCTTGGAAGGGTTTTCAGAAATATGTGTTAAATATATTGCTCCAAGAATGTTTGAACATGAAACTAATAATGCAACAGCAGCATTTAGACAGATTAATACATTTTATTCTTCCTACGGCACTACAGTAATTCAAATAATTATCTGAAAAATGCCAGAAGTCTATTGCAGAATATTCTGTATATTTAAATCAAAGACAAGATGATAAAACCACATGCAACAAATACCCCTTTTTGTCCCCAGAGCATTTATTTTAGAATCTAACTTTATTTTAACACCTTTCATTTTTTATTAACATGGACCTTATCTAGATGCTGAAATACAAACTGGATAAAGATACTTGCTAAAATTTTGTTATTCTAAAATTGAAAATAAATAAGCTTCCCTAAGATAGTTTTGTCAATTATATTTTTAATAAGAAATATGACATTAAAGACTGTAGGGGTTTTTTGTTCATTTATTTATTTGTTTTTGTATGTCAGAGTTTTCTTCTACTTATAAGAATAAACTCGTTACTCTGTTCTAGTCTATTAAATTGTCCAGGTATCTTAATTTCAAACGTTGTATATTTCAAACGTTGTATAATTGTGTGTTCAATTTTGAGCTAGTATTGCTTTAGATCTTACAACAAATCTCACCAAAACATGCATCAATAAATGGTACTGGGGATTCCATTCATATGTCACAAGCCATTTGTTTTTCAGTTGCCTGGTTTTATCACTTTTTAATGATTTGTCACGTGTCCTAAAAGACCATGCAATTAATCTTACGTAGGTTCACTAAATTAGTCTGTAAATAATGTAACAAATCATTAAATTGAAAAGCAAACTCAAAGCATTTAAAAATAAATCTATCATATTGCATTAAAAACCATAAAGTATGAATGGCAGTAATCTAAGTATAGCAAGAATGGAAGAAACTTCACATTTTAGAGAGGAAAAATAATAAGCATGAAATATGTGAACTCCTTAAGACTGAAGAGGGAAAACTTTGTTGCTGGTTGAAATTTGAACTTTAACTTTGGCTTATAGAATAAGTCACTTTGATAGTTGCAGGGGTAAGCAAGGGCTCACTATTAGTCTTAGACCATACTCCATCTAACTTCCTTTTCACTTTCTCCCTTGTTTGGATGGGCAGCTTTTATTGGTATTTTTTTTTTTTTTGAGTGGTGATATATGTTTGCATATATGTTCTACTCTACAGATGTACTTTTTCCAAGACACCTTTTCTTAGGGAAAAATTGTGGAAAAGTAAATATTTACATCACCAGTAGTCTTTGTTTAGGACAGGGATTCTCAACCTCTTCAGCAACTAGTGACATTTTGGGTCAGATAATTCTTGGTTGTGAAGCTGTTCTGTGTACTCTAGAATGTTTAGCAGCATCTGTAACCTTTACTCACTAGATCTGAGCAACACTCAATGAGAACCAAAAATGCCTCTAGATGTTGCAGTGTGTCCTTGAGTGGAGGGCAGGTGGTAAAATCATACCTGGTTTAGCACCACTGGGATAGATCACTTGCACTGTTATATAATTGGAATTATATGCTAGATTAAATTGATTTAGTTTTTTCTATATTTAAAAATTATAACAGAGTTACTTGAGGTAACCTGTTATTTTAAAAAAAAAGGTCAAAATACAACCACATGTAGAAATATTAGGAATGATCTTCATATAACTTTGATTATTGCTCTGGTACCTAGTTTTTATGGCCCAGCTTATAAAATAAAGTAATCAGATGGACTGGAATACAGGAAAGTTGTTGTTTATTGTTTGTCCTAACTAGGACAGTCTTTCTAGCAAGATTATATGTTATACCATTAAAGGCAAAACTGTTCAGATTCCCATAAAAGCTCTAGATTCTTTAGACTTTGTCTGTGAAGCGATCATCCGTGGGTTTGTATAGATACTTAATGATATATTCTACATTATTTTCAGTTTATATTTTATGGATTCCACTATTTTGCTTGTGACATATTATAAACTTTTAAAAGAAGTTTATTTTTCTAGCCAGTTGCTTTTCAGTCTGTTTCAAAATCATGAATTTTACTGCTCAAAAGTTTTAATGGCCTGACATTATGGAACATTGAACTGATTTTTTAAATAATATGAGCATTTTGGAATTGAAAGAAAAGATTATAGTTTTATATAACTCTCTCTCTAAACATTTAATGTTACATTTATTTATACTTAAAATGCTTCCTACATATAGAGCAGAAAAGGTAATAGAAATTAATGTTAGTTGCTTAGTGTAATATCCTCATAATCTCTTGGACAAGATAGCTCTGAAAAGGAGAGTTGTAAATTGAGTAAATCCTTTACAGAGTTTTTATTTTGTAACTATTCTGATCAAAAGAAACAAGCCATCTATAATCACTACATCATCTATAAGTATAACTAGAATAAGGAAAAAGTCTGTATATAAGAAGTGATCTCTAGTATGGGAATAACTTATGTTATCTGCTGTTTTTCTTAAGATATAGAGAAGCTGGATCTGGTCTTTTGAGAACTATGGTAATACAGCATATAGAATGAGATGTTTTTAATTTCCACTATGTTTGGTATCTTTATTTGCATAATTAAACTAATAATTCATCTTCCAGAAGTTACCTTCATGCATTCTCCTTTAAATTCATGGTTTTAAATCAGTTTTACATAATTATAAAAAATAATTGGTAGACTACCCTATAGGTTATTAAAATAAACATGCCTAAATCAAACATTGACACTAATTGGCACCATTTTATTGACTGAAAAAGCACTGAGATTTACTGTGCCTATCATATTAGAGTGACTGGAAAACATTTTCATATCTAAACTTGGCTGCAAAAAGGCCAGTGCATGATGAATATATGAATTTTCTCAATGAGGAAAAAATACATATGCATATACATATACTCATATGTATGAACATACAATGTATAAATATGTATAATGTATGTACATATACAATGTATGTATTTGACTGTATGTAACTATGGTTATTATGTATATATATCATGTATATATATTGTTCTGTACCTATTCTACATCTATATCTATATGTTTATATCATATACATGACAGAAGGGAGGCAAGGGTTGGGGGAGACTGATCCAAAAGTGTAAAGGATTCTGCTATAGCATTCATTCATCAAGAGTTTTCCTTAACTTGAGTCCTTAGAGATCCTTGGAGTAAAAGTTTTCATGATCGTTGTAACTTCAAAAAGCACTGCATGATATCTATCAATATATCTATCCATGAATTCTTTTTTCCCCTTAATAGACAACTTTTAGCTCTTAGAGAACTGATGTTCTGCAGAATAAACTTGGGGAGAGTGCTTGCTTTCATCCCTATTAGATTGAGTTTCACCATATTTCGCATTAGCCTATATGGATTAAGATGATCATGAATTTGGAGTCAAAAGATTTGGGCTTTAGTTCTCTATTTTCAAGATTATTAACTTTCTAAGACATAATTTTTGTGAGAGTGTCCAAGAAATGAGATACTGTTTGCAAAATCTCTTTATAAACTTTAAAGTGCTTTACTTTATTAATTCTTCTTATTAACTATTATCAAGCTCAACCTAGGAGCTTCTAAAATGTTACCTATACCGCTAAGATTTCTTAAACTATATAATGACTTATTCTTTAATTCCCTTCTGTTAATACTTTCCATTCCTCTTTCAAAATTGCAAGAAATAGTTAAATGTTCCAATTTCTGAGAGGTTGAGCACTTCTACAAACAACAGTCAGAATAGGGATAAAAGAAAATTAACGGTTTTCTGCTAATGACTCATATTAGGCCTCTTTGGTGGTCTAAAGCAATGGATTACATCTTTTTATCATTTCTTCCATCTGCCTGTCACAGGACTACTAGGGTGATTGCTAGTTTTGTTGTTAAAAATGTCACCCCCATTTTTTCAGAATCTTTAAAAGTAAACACAGGAAAAGTGGTGTATACCTGTCATTTAGATCAAATAAAACAAAGGTCGATGGAAATACATTTCTCGTTTGAAGAGGCTCCCCTGCTGATTTTGTTTATCAGAAAATGGCAAGTTTTTGTTCCTAATGGACTGAAATTTAAATAAAATCTGACCCTGGAAATAAAAGCAGCCATTATGACGAAATAAAATTATATACTTTGGAGGAGAAATTGAATTAGAATGCTAGCTTTCTTTGGTTAAATTCTTTTACATAAGGAAATGAGCAAGAGAGAAAGAGAAAACTTTTTGGAAAAGTGAGCTTTTTAAAAATCAATAATTGCTTCTAATTTGCTTTTAAAAACTTTGTTTCAGACTTTATGGAGTATTATAAATTATGCTAAAATTTGTGTATTTCCTTTACACAAGATTTTAACTAAACCCAAAGGGCAAACTGGTTTGCATTTTGGTAGTTCTTTTTAGCAAATAGAATTCTCAAAACTACCAAGATTTTGATGTATTAAATATAATTTTTAAAAACTAGAGTCATTTAAAGATCAAACTACATTGGCAAAAACTTACTTGAAAAATGAAGAGAATATTACAGCCCTTACAGGATTACATTAGATTTTAACTAAAATTCCTCTGAGGGGGGTGGTGGGGGAAAGGAGCTCTTTATGTTCATATAACTTCAGAAAGAATTTATCTTAAAAGTTTGATGGTGAGCCTCTCAGAATAACCACTCCTCTTCTTAGTCTGCTAGTCTTGACAAAGTTCAATTTTATTTTAATTGTTTAGAAGAGTAGTTTTGAATTGATGAAATTTAATGCGGTATGACAGTTTTTAGATTAAATTGCTTACTTTAATTAATTTTGAATTAAAAATGAAGTGAATATTTGTGCCTTGAATAGGTACATTCGTCCTTTAGAAAAGTAAAATATTTATGATAGTTGTCATGGAGAAAATAGGAGTAATAAAACCATGCCTTCTGCAGTTAATGAAAAGCTTCAGAGAATATCTAGTCCAAAGCCTTCCTTTTTGGGGTAAATAACTAATATTTGGCCACAATAAATTACTTACATAGGGACACCTTTGTAATTATGACACATTTCAGAGTAGAGTTGAAATGTAGTGGAAACAGTCTTTGTAGTAGAATAGGTCTAGGAACTAAACCCAGTTCCTCTATTTATTAGCTATGTGTTTTTATATGATGTTCACGCCCTCAGAATCTCAGCCTCCTTTTTCGTATTATCTCATGAAGTTATATTGAGCATTCAATGAGATAATGTTTCAAAAATTACCTAATAGCTGCTCAGTGGCGTCATTTAACAAATATTCATGGAGTAAATAATATGTATCAGGCTTTATTCTAGGTGATGAGGGTATTGCAGTGGGGAGATGGGGAAGTTAACTTTGTTTCTCCTTTCATAGAACTTACTCTTGTGGCTTGGGTAAGCCTAGACAAAACAATAAAAATATAAATTTAGCACCAGAACAATAAGAAAGATAACTGTAGAGCTAGAAAAGTACTAGGGAGACCATGGAACTAGATACAGTTATAGTAAAAGTACTGGGATAGGAAGACTACTTTCCATATGGTGGTCAGGAAGATGTCTCTAGATGGAGGTTCATACACATAATAGGAATGGTGAAAAGTATTAACTGAATTTAAGTTGGGTATGAATTAGAAGAAGGAGCTGTGATAGGCATTAGTATTTTCATAGACTTTAGATTATAAATTCCCAGAACAGTATTGTCCATCATTCCATTAGTTCCTAATAAAAGAGTACTAAAGGAAGTGCTTATGCATTTAATATTTATTTTGATTTTTTTTTTCATTCTAGGGGATAAATCAAGCAGTACTTTAAATTAGAAAAATAGGATTTTGATGACCTATAAGTTCACTATGTTTAATTACTATAATTAGGTGATAAGATTGAATGATTTAGTCAGCAAAGCACTTTGGAGTCCTCATCTGAAAATATATACCTTTGGTCTCTGGAAGGATAAATCACAAAAGATATTTACATACAGTCACTACAAAAATGCATTTACATGATACATTGAGTATTTCAAAGGCATGGAGTAGTAAAAGGCCACCCAGTTTCTCTTTTTCTATTTCCAATGATTTAATTGCTGTAGTGTGTTCATAGTTTGCTGAGGGAAATCCAAAACCCATCAGATAGGCTTCAGAGCAATCGATATCTGAAGAGTCCAAAATCAACTCTCCACTGTGGAGTTTGCAAGTGCTTAGAATCAGGTAATTTTTGACACCAGTTTATGCCATTTTTAGAGTTTATGTCCCCAACCTGTTTTATTCCTACATGTTAAGGGATCTAGTGATTCACAATCATTGGTGTTTTTCCAGTTCTGGCACCTGGCCCCATAGGAATCTCCAAATCCCTATGTTTGCATGGCAGTGAGAGAAGCCTGCTAAATAGGGTTATCCTGAGCTGAGGAAATAAATGGTTTGAGAAGCAAGAAACCGGATTATACTTCGCTATTTCCTGCTGAGAGGAAATTACACAATTCTGAGAGAACAGGCAATTTTTGTCGCACCATGATGAAGGATTCAGAGTTATAATTTTTTTTCCTCCCAGAATTTGTGTTGACAAAATACAAAAAAAAAAAAAAAAAAAAAAGATATACACTTCAAACTCCATGGAATATATTCTATTTGCTTTAGAGGAAGAAGGGAGCCAAATATATGTATAGTCCACAAAACTAAATGTTTACTAGCATAAGAAAAGAGCCTCCTCAACTCTTTGACCATAGTTGTTTGATGTTTTTAATCTATAGCTTATGGATTCCTTAAGAGTCACGATAAACACAATAGCTAATCTTATTAGCTAATGCATGAAATGCTTTCTCTGTGGATTCTGATGGTTTCCAAAGTACTTTCTCAAAATCCAGTATTTCCTCTGCTTGTGCATCAATCATTGCTCCTTGTGTGCATCCAGACTGGTTATGCTCAGATCACTTCAAAATGGACCATCTTTTTTTTTTTCTCCCTACTCTGACTCACATGACCCTTCTTAATGATTAGATTCCTAGGGCCAACATTTCAAAGCACCACCCTTCTGTATGCTCAGTTAACACATTTTCAAATGCCAATTGGCATATGCATCTTCCTGTGGGGTAATTAGGCATGCAAATGTAGTAATTGCACATGCACATTTCCCAGCCCAAAAAGGATGGGAGTTTTCAAAACTTAGTCCCACAGTGGTCTCTCAACATTTCTCTGGTAACTCCCTTAATTTGAAACCAAGATTCAGAAATGGTTCCAACTAATGTTTATCTTTACTTCTGTGACTTTTGTATTTTTATATTTCAATTTTATCTTTTTTTTTTTTTACAGTTTTAAGTTGTGTACTTTTCTCCATCCTCTACATTGAAAAACCTTCAGTATAAACCATACTGAGGTAGAACATAGTTAAGGAGTGGTTGCACTTGGTGATCAGGATTTGTGTGAAGAGTGTGCTTTCAAGCTTTCTAAGGAATTGCTATATGAGTTTAGGGAAAGTAACTGCAATGAGAACCCAGAGACCAGAGTTTACATTCCAGCTCTGGCGCTATGACCAGTTCTATGACCTTGAACGTGACTGCCTAATCTCTCTGAGTTTTCATATTGTAATAGGGGGAGTTTTGTGGTTGTCTTGTTTTATTTTATATTACCATAAAGTCCCTTTACAACTTAAAAAGTTCTGTGAACTGAAAAATAAAGGTCATGTTTTCCACTCATTTTTCTTTAGACATGAAGGGCTGAGATTTCTTAGCAGCATGTCAAGATATCCTCTAACTTGGCTGAGCTCCTGACCTTACCAGGTACTTAAGCTCTTCAAGCATTTCAAATGCTCCTCCATTCGAGCATCATCTACTGACATCATTCTGTTCTTTGTGGAATTGCTTGTTTGATTCTTACTGTTTGCCCCAGAGAAGAACCTTCATATAATGTTTTGTTGAGTCAGTTGGATGTCACATAGATACCCGTGCTGGACAGGACCAAAATAAGTTCCTAAATCCTTATTTTGCAGAAAGGTAAATGAGGGATCAGTTAACTAGCTGATTTAATTTTTCTTTTTTTCTTTTTGCTTGACTTGTTCTTATCTCAGAAAGCAACTTACTTCTAGGGCTTGTATTTCTTTTGGGGGGGAGTTATGAATTTTTCTAGTGTTTATTTTTATTATTTCAGTCTGAATATAGATTTTAAGCCATTTTGTCCTATTGTGCCTTCTTCATCATCTTTAGTTTCCAAAGATTAGTTCATCCTGGATTACAGCTGCCTAAGTATAATTCCTTCGCTAATATTAGAGCCTGTTTTATAAATACATTTGTAATATTAATGTGTCATTTTAGTGTACATAAATTTTTGTTGCATTAAAAATTCACATTTCTCATATCAATAGCCCATTTGAATTTAATTTTAAAAAGTACTTTTCAAATTTTACTTTAAAAAGAAGTATGTAAGATATTAGACACATCTATTTTGAACTTTCAAGGAATATTGACGTTATATTCAGTTGTTATTCTAGATTTTTGTTATTCTGAATTTTGCTGCTTTGATATATGTCTACTGAATGTGAAAAATCTCTATAGTAACTGTTTTTATTATATTTGTTTAAAAATGATGGCATCTACTCCACGTCCTCTTTTTGCAAAACTTCTCTAGCTAACTCCAGTGAATAAAAGAGTTTGATAGAAGAATAACCTGAAAATTACAAGTTGTGAAAAATGTGGAAAACTCAGAGTCCTTCCCCTCTTTGGGGTCACAAGATCCCCAGCTCTCAAACTCTTTCTGCATATCAGTTTCATTCTCCTCTGTCCCAAATATTTTCCTCTGCAGTCCCATAATCTCAATTAAGAAGAGAAATATTTTTCCATGATTTTGCACACAGTGTCTTACGTGTTGTAGTTCTTTATTTTATCCCCGTCTCATCATTGCTATTTTCCTGTTTGCCTCCTCCACTCCTGGAACATACCTGGCTAATTCTAATGGTTGAGAGTTCCCTCTGCCTGGAGCTCTTTCCATTATTTTTTATTTAGATAAACCTTTTTTATATCCTTCAGTCTTTGCTAAAATGTATTCTCAAATTAAAACTGTGACTAGCCTCATTTCTGCCCCAGCAACCATGACTCCTCTTATCCAATTTGTATTTTATTTTTTTCATAGGATTTATCACTTTTTTATACATATTGTTTCATGTCTTATTTATTAAGTTTATGGTTTATTATGTCTCTCTCACTACATGGTAAGCCCCCAAGGGTTGGATTTTTATCTCTTTTATATGCTGATATGTTCCAGTTGGTTAGAAGAGTGTCTAGCACATAGCAGCATCTCAATAAATGTTTGTTGGAAATGAATAAATGATGTCATCTCTCTGTGTAACTCCACAGGACCTTAGAAATTTATAACATCATCAGCTGTCATCTCAGTTTGAATTAACATCTGAAAAAAATATAATTCGTTCTACCCAGCCAATAGAATTTTTTTCCTTGAGTGTACACTTGTGGTCAAATCTGTTGAGGCCAAAATAACTGAATTTCCTGGCCCTGGTTCCATGCAGAAGGCTCTGTATATAGAGGCATATTCTCTGAGAAGTAGGTTGTAAGAAAGAGAAGGTTTCCCTTCCACTCCTTCTCCTCTTCTGTCAAATCTCTTTACTAGTTTACTTACACATGGGTGTGCGCGCACACACACATGGATACACAGACACACCCATTTGACTTAAGATATTAAAATAGGAATGAAGACTCATTAAATTAGTGTTTTATTTTTAATGATAGAACTGAAATAGATAGTTTAGGAAAGAATCTGAGATAATTTAGTTGCAGTAATGTATATATTGTGTTAGATTTGTTATTGAAAATGTTCTAAACATCCTCAAAGAATATACACTTGGAACTTCAGAACTCTAGGTTTTAACCTTTATTCCAGTGCATTGTGTGACCTTGTATAAATCTTGACACTGCTGGCTCTCAGTTTCTTCAAATGTAAAATATGAATGTTAGACTAGATGATCTTATTCTACCAATGATTCTGATTTATATCATTCCTATAAAGGATATATTAATTAGTTCAGGTAACTTTATCAGCAAAAGAAATGAACCAAATAATTTGTTTGTTGACCTATAGTATATAATATCCATTTCCAAAATCAGAGTTGTCATCCATTATCATCATTTTGTTATATAATAAAATAAAGCATAGCAATGGTGCCATTGCAGAACTGGTTAAATGCTAATTTCACCAGTGGTATTTTTACTATTCTGATACTTATGCAGTTGACTTTCATGCAATTGACATTGAACATAATTAACTGAACTAGTGCATGTAGAGTAAAATGGAAGAGAAAATAAGCATAGAAAAAAGAGGTACATATATTCTTAATTTTTCTTTAAGTAATGTGTTATCCAACATGACTTCTTAATATGAATACAATGAATATATTTTGTCTCTTCCACTAAATTCTAATGTCTTAGGCTTCTTCTGACCTTAATCTAGGACACCATCCTCAAGTGTATCATTCACAGAGATGTTAATAAGAATTTTATAATTTAGTGATGGAACAATAATCCATGAGGTAATAATAACTTCCAATGTGCTTTCTCTATTCTTGGTTTCTTAATTATTTTCAAGTAGATTATTTGTGCATATATAATGGAATTGTATTCAGCCATGAAAATGAATTAAATCTTGCCATTTGTGACAGCATGGATGGATCTCAAGGGCATAATGCTAAGTAAACTAAGTCAGACATAAAAAGATAAAGAAAGACAAATACCATATAATCTCTCTTATATGTGGAATCTAAAAAATAAAAACATAAACAAACCCATATATACAAATAACAGGCTGGTGTTTGCAAAGGCAGGGGTTGGGAGGTGGGGGAAATTGGTTAAGATGGTCAAAGAGTAAAAAATAATGACAATAATAAAAAATAATTCTTGGCATAAACCAATGTGACAATAGAGCAAATACACTATAATTATAATTCTTAAATTATAATTTTTTTCTAAAACCTCAATGCATGCTATTAGTTGGTGTTTAATGAGTATTTTCCATGGACCCAATACTATACCAATCATTTTAATTGTGTTATCTCATTTAATCTTTAAAACAACTTTAGGAAGTAGGTATTATTAGTCTAAGACAACACATTTTAACTGAAATTACTCAGAAAAACTAAAAGTAAAATTGATGGTTAAAGATTTACCCATAATTGACACCAAGGAAAGATAAGTGAAAATATATTGAAGTAAAATGAAAGATAGTACTTTACACAGAAAAAGGCAATTATATTATGTCATACTCTATTTCAAAAGACACACCCCACCATAAAATATAATTCATACACACAATTAAAAACAATACATCAAAACACAAAAAGTATACCAATACAAAGAGAAATGAAAAAAACACAATAGCATATTTTAGTATATCATTCTTAGTCTTTAATAGATGTAGGAAGTCACAAATAATTCAGATTATAATAAATTTATGTATGAAAGATAGTAATATAATAGACCTATACCAAATTTGAGCCCTAAATAATTAAATCTACTTTATTTTAAAATGCCCATGACACATTAATATAAACCGATCACATATTTATTTACACTGTCAACTTTAGTGTGTATAACATGTGATTTAAACATTATGGTAAAAGCAAAAACAAAAACAAGAAACTCTATAAATTACTAATGCCAGTTTAAATAAAACAAACCCAATCTCATAAAATTAAGACAAAATACTATATAAATAGCTATTGTACCTGTGAGGGGGAAACTATTTCCAAGTGACTGAAAATATTGATGAAAATGCTGCCTATGAAAAACTATGAGATGTCTCCACAGTTACGTTCAGGGACAATTGCACAGTCTTAAATATTTTCATTGTTATCAAGAAAGTATGGCTATAAAATAATTAGGCATTTAACTAAGAGATGTGAAAAGGATGGTAAAATTTGTTTTAGGAAAGCAAAATAAGTAAATACATGAAATAAATAATAAGTAAATAAATACAAAATAAATAAATATATGAAATAAAATAACTCTTATCTTCCTTTAGTCTCCCCATATATTTTAGTTACTTTTCCGCAATTGCCTCTCATAACCTAATATATAAATACTAAGGTTTTGCCACTTTGCTCTTTATTTCTTTATGAGACTCCCATGTCACATAAAACTTACATTAAATAAACTTATATGTTCAAAAAGTATTATCTGTGAATATCTTTTAACATTCCTTTGTTTAATCTTCTCATGAATATTTGAGTCCTCACTAAGTTCTAAGCATTGGAGAAAATTACATGAATAATACAAAATTTTTATCTTCTGAAAATTTCTATTCTAGTGGGTAAGTCCAAATTGTAAACAAATATTAACACTAGAGATATGTAAACAAATTTCTGGGAAAATTAAAGAGGGAATGAGTAATTAAATTTTCCTTAACCATATGCCCAACAGAGATGATGCTTTCTTAGAGTTAACCATATAGGTGAAAGAAGCAAGAACTGTCTAATCTAGGCAGAGGGAGGGGCTATTTAGAGGCATTTACTGGGAGCAGGTTCAGTGTTCAGCATTTCAGTGCATGGAGCTCTTGTGCACATGACGGGGGTGCAGGGGAGGGGAGGAAGGGGACATGGGAAACATCTACTGACAAGAAGGGAGTAAGCAGAGAGTTTACATCTTGCAGAAGGGAAATTCTAATCAGTGGATTAGCTTCTTCAGATTCACATTGAAAAACATACCACTTTGACAAGGTTCAAGAATGTCCAAGTAGAACATTCACAGACTAGTTAGGGACATTGATGAAACTAAGCTTTGTTCGGTAAAATGGTAGCCAAAACCAGTAAGCCTTTTGTTGGAAACAAATTTTCAAATAGAGAGAAAAAAAAAGTTCTGAACAATCCTACTTCCATCCCACTGCAATTCATATTTTGTGCTTTATTGTTTAAATTAATTTTCTTAGATTCTCCCTATTTCTAAAGACTAATAAATCATTATCACTGTTATTATTAATTGAATTTATTCATAAAGCTTTAAAGTGTATGTGGTACATTATTTTTAGCACCATACCTATTATATTTCATAATATAAAATCAAAAATGCCTAAAAAGTCTATTATCTTATTACTAGAATTCCTACTGTTTATGCTATCTTATCTGCTGGTATCCATAATAGTGATTACCTCTCTCTTTATGTGATTCAACAAGTTGCAGAACAAAAGTGAAAAAGAGGCAGACCTATCATACACCTCAGCAAAAATTCCAAAGGAGTTCTGGGTTCCTTTCAGAGGAAGCTGGGGAAAATATCTCAGTAGGTTTTCATTTAGCTATAGTAACATATGAAAATAAATTCAAAATCCAAGACTACTTTTTCATCATTCTGATATTTCCTCAATGTGGCTACTAAAAAACAGTCTAGCTTTGAAATTGAAAGCGTATTACATGAAACCACCCCCAGGTAATAGTATTTTGCATACAAAGAAGAGACCAACTCCTGTATCAGTTCAATGGGGCTTCATCTTTCTACTTGAATGAAACTTCCAGTTCCCCTAAAAAACAAACATGTAAACAAAAATCAGACATATTGTCACACCAAAAATTTTTGTCTAGCTGAATGACATTCAGTAATTGTTGATGATAGTGATGATGATGATGATGTTTTTGTTGATGATAAAGATCATATTACCCATGTAAATGGCAAAAATTGACCCTTCTGCATCATTTCAGGTGTATGTCTTCATCAAAATCCAATTTAGTGAGTTCCTATGACCATGTTCAAACCATCATACCACTAATTATGAAAACCTTTCATTTTGAACTATAATCCTAGTTTGAACAACATAGTAATAACATACCAATCAAATGCTAACTTTTATATCCAGTGTACATTATTGCAGATTACTATTTTTTGATGATTTCTTAATTTGCACTTACCATAAATTGGATACACATGGTCAGGTTAATATTACCTTCTGCAAGGCCAAATATTTCTCACTGACTGTATTTCCTACCGAGAGTATGTGTGTATATGCCTGTGTGTTGGTCTTAGTTTAGTCATTTCTTTTCATATCTTTATTTCCCTCCTATTATGGAAGATTCTTATTGGAATGAAGCCCTCTTAACAGACATGAGACCCCCCAAAGAGCCTGGATTGGTTTGGCAAAAAAAAAAAAAAAAAAAAAAAAAAAATCCCAGCTTGCTATTCAGTGGGGCTTTGCCAAACCAAGATAACTCTAATTGCATTTTCCACTGGTTTACCCTATCTACCTCCCCTCCCCACACCGCCTCTCCCTTTATTCCGATACTCTTTTGTGTGTGCTGAAAAAAATATGTTATTATAATGAGTACTGTATGTTTACAATGAGTTTTCATGGATTTGGTAGCCAAAAAGATGTAGATTTTTTTTATTAGTGGTAGCTTTCCAGTGGAGATAATATTTAGAGAATGGGCCTGCTTGTTTGTATTTTCAAAGATAAATAAAATGAATAATATCCAAACATGATAATCAACATGTCAGTTTCCAAGTACATTGACATTTAGCATGAATGCTTGCTACATATTTATTCTGTAAAAACTAAAGGATAGGCATTAGTACCAGCTCCCTGGGGAATGGTATTTTTAGCATTATTTCAATATGAACAGTCTTCTTTTGTTTATAGCAGGTATAATATAACCATAGGAGGAAAATGAAAAATTACAAATGCATGCAAAGTTTTCATCAAACTCTTTTGGCACAAGAACTGTTCTGTACCTTTTATGCTGTCATTTCATTCTCTGAGTAATAGAATACATATATTTGAAGACGAATGCTTTAGCATTTATCTTCTGCGTTCTCCAGAAACTTTTATTATTTGTTCATTACTTAATCTGTTTTTTATTGAGAAGGCCACATAATGTCTACCCTTCTCAGTTTTTCAGATGCACCTATACATGTATTTTAAGATTCTCTGAGATAGAGTAAGGATTTCAAGTTACTGATTTCTTAGGTTTAGGACTTTGAATAGAGTCAAATACCCTGACCTTCTGTGTGGCATGTGGGAAAGAGGTTCTACTCAAGACATCTTCTCTGGTAGAGGATCCAGGGTCTGCCATTTCTCAGCTGGATGACCTTTAGAATATTATAAGCCTTTACAAACTTCAGTCTGCATTTGCAAAATGGGAATATGCCTCCTCCAATTGTGAGGCTTGATAGAGAAGATGTAAGTACAGTACCTTTCGCATAGCGAGCTCTCTGTACATGCTAGATCTTTCTACTCATCAACCTTTCATCCACGTCTGCTTGATAGAAGGTTCAGGTGAACTTGAATTAATGATGTCAGTGTTATTATCCAGGGTAACGTTTAAGGCCTTTTGATGTTCTACACTGGATAAGTTACTGTACAAAGCAGGTTTGCCATGTCATATTGGGAAATCTTTTACAACTAGCTGTGGGGAAGGGGCCAGGAGTGTGGGGGATGAGGGCCCTGTTTTACAGTGTTAGCTGATTTTTGTCCTGTAAATACACCCACCTAGGTCAATTTCAAGGTATTAATGTGATGTCATTGAACACAGAGCTTGTAAGAGATATGCAGTAGCCCACCACTATACAGTATTTCCACTATACAGATAAAATAGATGTAAGTAACCTCAAGAACATATACAATAGTGAGAGATGCAGTAAAATAATTAGGAATTGATGAGCTGTGGGTATTTATTACCTTTGTTTTTTATATAATTTATTTAACTGAATGTTTATATAATTTAGTTGTAATAATGGAGGTATTTAACAATTGGCTTACAAAATTCCTGAAAATTTTACTTTCTGCTCTCCATAAGCCAGAACCAACAGACTTCATCATACCTCCATGTTTATCAGCAAGTTCCTGGCCCTTCAAAATTAGCTTATGTGATAGAATTAAAGCCAAGAAATCCTTTAAGGAGCGAGTGCACCAACACAAAGGATACGCAAATCATTTACAAGTAAGAACAGTCAAGTAAATGTAAGTGGTATGGTGCTAAGTATTGACAGTTTGTGTATAGATACAATGACCCCCCTATGGGAAATCACTACCTCTAAACTAATTAGTTTACAACAGATCCCACTAGCCAGAGTGCATTCCCAGGGAACTGTACTTCTTGCAAAGACTCTTAAGGAATATTCTGACCACCTTGCCCTGGAAGAGTTTGAGTACAGAGTATATAGTCCATTTATTTAAACTGGTCTGTTTTCAAGGGATTATGTTGTAGAGTAGTGGCTCTTGAAAATAGTATTTTAATTTGTTGTTTTAATGAGTAAAACGTCTCTTTTTTGGTATCTCTGAAAGTGCTTTTGCTTATTGATCTGTTTTGTTTTGCCTTAAACTTGTGCTTGTATGTGTATTCATCATGAAGATTATACCTGTTCATATATCAACTAATGCAACCTAAATAAGCAAATTTATTATTATTTTTTTTAATTTTGAAAAAAATGCATATCAGCATGAATAAATATTGTTGGGTATTCAAGAAATAAGTCTTGATTAAGGACATTTAAACAATCCCATTTCTCAGAATGGAGTGTTGGTTTTCATTATTTAATTCTTTTGAGACGTTTTCCTAGACATCTTGGACAGACTCTCAAACTACCTGTCTTTTATGATGATGTTACTTAATCTCACAGAAAGGTAATTTATCTTTTTCTGGGTGTAAGTTTCACCTCCCAGGGTTTCAAACTATATCCGGACGAAGATAATTGATGAGCTTATTACCACTATTTGAGCTCTCCTGGTGGCATGCTGAGACCTATTTCCTTGAGGCAGAAACCTAATGACCCACCCCTTCTAGCCTGAACTCCAGTGGAGATTTCAATCTCTGTAAATCATAATAAAAAAAAGTTACAAAATAATTTTCTAAAAAAAAATACACATTTGCATATACCCATTTACTTGACTGGTAAACTATTGCAGAAAAATCACCTAAATAGGATTCTACAGCTTGATTTTCATGCTTTGTACCAAATAATTATGCAACATTAATTTTTGCTATGATTATAAAAGAATATATTCCCAAATTCCCTTTATTTTTACTTATTTGCTAATTGTTTCTCACATTTTAACCTTAGTTTGGTTGGATGACGAGTAAGAAAATTTTTAATTCTGAAAGACAGAATTTATTCTCATTGTAAGACAAAAATTGTATTTTCTTTCTTCATGCTCTGAACTTCTTTAAAGTACACAGAGCTCCCTTCAGTTAAATTTAATTTAAAAAATGTTTATACCAAATTCCCATTATTTTACTGAATCCTTTTTATCACAACTTCTATAATCCTATTTTTACAGGATAAATTTACCAGGTTAGCGATGACAGGCTATTTTATAAAACTGAATTATAAACTATTTTATAAAATAAAATATAAAATTTTATTTTTTAATTTCAAGGAGTCTTTGAGATTACTTAGCACCTTGTCCTTAATGTGTATGTTATAAATTCGAGACTCATAAGAGATTCAGCATTCCAGCCTAGATCACAAAACTATTTTGTAAAAAATCTGAAATTTGAACAAATCTCTTTATCAAACTCCTTGTTCACATTGCTCAAGTCTCCAATTTTCTTCCCTTCATGAGACCTTCACAGGGACTGTTCTTTCTGATTGGCATAATCCTCTCCCTGGCTGCTTCTCACACACAAGTCATATCTGGAGGACTCTAACTTATTGTTTTACATTCCTGTCTTTGATATTTTTCCTTTTTGTGATTGCTTTTCTATTGCATTTGCTTGTTTATCTGTTTAGTGTCTCACCATATTTACTCTAAGCTTTATGTCAGCTAGACCAATGTCTAGTTAATTCATATTCTCATATCTGATCTCACTCACAGTATAATATATTGTTAAGTGAATGAAGGAATGAACAAATAAAAGGAAGGAAGGAAAGAGAATGGAAGGGAGGGAGAGGAAGAGGAAGGGTGAGAAAGAGGAAGAGAAGGAAGGAAGGAAGGAAGGAAGGAAGGAAGGAAGGAAGGAAGGAAGGAAGGAAGGAAGAAAAAAAAGAGAAGGAGAGAAAAGGAGAAAGTAAAATAAGAATCAAAATTTCCATCAAATTATGGGGTAAAAAATAATTAGATACATTTATATGTAAAAGTAGGGGATGTCTAGTGCTGTAGGTATGTCTAATGTTCAATGATTTAAAATGATTACTTAAACTGGTTCACTTCAGTCATGTAATTGCCTACATTGGAGATGGCAATGCCTGGCAAGTACAATGCCTCTTTCTCTTCCTCCACCATGGGCAGAATTTACAAACATATTAACAAGAAATTTTGTTCCTAAACTCAGACTTGGACCAGATTCTGTCAAACACAGAACTCTAGGCAGTCATTTTAAATGGGTCTATGAAAACTATTTGCCATTTTTTGTCTATATGATATCACTGAATAGTTTTTTTTTAATTTGCTTTGTTTTTTGTCTATTCATTTTTAGTAAGATAATCAACTAATGTAGACACAAAGATTTGGAGATCTTTATATCTGGATATCTTTAATAACAGTAATTAAACAATATACATGAACTATACTCAGAAACACATTGAATAAATAGCCAGAGATATGCATATTTGTAACCATTTATTCTATTTATCTCTATATTCTATTATCTGATAGGAGGAAAGAATACTTTAATGAAGACAATTGTAAACTAATTTCATAAATTTCAAAATTATAGTAACCTAAATCTAGTTATAAAACAAATATGTGCATGCACAAGACATTGAATTGTAAATCTATGGTACTTTGCTGTTTAAGACCTATCGTTTTCTGAATAAGCAAAAATCTTGGACAGATAACATTTTTCCTTTGGCTCCTTAGTTTTTTTTTCAATCAGCAACTTCTCTAGGATCTGTGCTTCCTCTTCCTTTTTCCATTCTCCTGGTGAAATTCAAGGAAGAACTTCCTACAGTCCAGCTTTTATAAGTAGTACTATATTTGCCATACTTTGCTTTCCATTAAAACACCTCTTGCAGGTACTGCTCTCCTCTTAACTATTTTTTCTTTAAACAGTGCTTTATGGGCATATGGTTCATTCCTAGAAAGAATGAATTATGGGGTAATGAATTATTTAAATATTTTTTTCCTCCTGTTTAAATATATCATATGGGCTAAAGAATATATAACATATCCCTGAAGCATAATATTAATAATAAACCTACAAATTAATAAATAAAAATAAATGGATTTCTATGTACTCAGTACCCAGATTCATAAATAGAAAAGATCTAGACTTTTGAAGGATGCTGTATCCCTTCCTCAGTGCCAGTTACCACTGTTCTGCACCTATGTTAATTAGACCCTGCATAATTTATAATTTTACCATGTATATGTGTGTGCAAAACATGCATAATGTTTACATTTTAATCAGCTTTATCAAGGTGCTACTTACATATAATAAAAATCTCCCAATTTAATATATTTTGTTGTGTTTTTATTGTGTATTCTTTATATCATTAGGTAAAGGTGTTGAATTTATCCTTCACCATGAAAAGTTCCCTTGAGCTTCTTTGTCAACAATCCATGTGCTCCCACATGGACCCTGGCGACCTTTGATCAATTTTCTATTATTCTAGTTTTGCCATATCTAGAATATCATCCACATGGACTAATTCAGAATATAGTCTTCCATGTCTGGTTTCATTAGCTTAACATAACACTTCTGAGATTCATCCATGTTGTGTTTAACTGTTTTTTTTTTTTAAGTGTTCAGTACTATTCCATTGCATGGCTATACAGTAATTCATTTTTCCATTCATTCGTTAGTTGATAAGACACTTTGATTATTTCCACTATTTAGCTATCATGAATAAACATGCTATCAATTTTTGCATACTATTTTTTTGTATGAATATATGTTTTTATTCCTCTTGTATAAGTATATAGGGTTGGTTTTTCTGAGTAGCATGGTAAATATATGATTAACTTTTAACAATGTATGAGTCTTTCAGTTGCTCCAAATTCTAGCCAGCATTTAGTGTTGTCTTAGTTGTCTTTTTTTTTTTTTATTTTAATCATTCTAGTGGTTTTGTCCTGAAAGCTAATTGAGGTTTTAATTTGCATTTTACCAACTAGTATTGGTGCTGAACATATTTTATGATATTATTGGGGTGGAAAAAAATGCTTTCCTCCCATCTTCCAAATTTTTATTGCTGGGCCAATAATCAAATTTAACAGAGACAGATTAACAGGAGAAAATATCCAAAGTTTATTGTACAGATGCACATTTGGGGATGTCACCAGAATGAGACCCAAAGAAGTATTGGGCAGTTGAGGTTTATATGCCATTCTGGAGCTAAGGAGAAAGGGGGATTTTGGTTTGAGATTTCAGAGGGCAGGAAGACAAGTCACGTGGGGATGGAAAAGCAAATACTTGGTAAAGAAATGTTTACTAGGTCATCTTTAACAATGGGACTCAGAGAACTTTGAAAAAAATAGGCTTTGCTTGGTTTTTCTCCATTTATCATATACTAGTTTACATTAAACTATAGTTATCTGTGATGATATCTCCCATCCTAGATTAGTTGCTCTATCTAAATGCCTTTTAAAGAATTATGGGGAAGGTCAAAAGTTTTTTCCTGAGTTTTTTGGTTTCTTAATAACCACCTTAAAATCAACATCCCAAAAGGAATATTTTGGGGTGTGAAACTCTTACTCCTTTCAATATTTATATACGATTTATATATTTGCTTTATAAATTTCAAATCTTTTGCATATTTTATTTTTATTTAATTGTCTTTTTATTACTGAGTTTGAAAACTTCTTCATATATTATGGATATAAGTCATTTATCCGATATGTTCTGCAAATATTTTCCCCCAGACTTGTCCTTGTCTTCTCATATTCTAAATACTATCTTTCAAACAGCAAAGGTTTTTACTTCTGAGAAAGTCCTATTTGGCTTTTTTTTAAATCTTTTTTTTTTAATCTTGTGTTCTCCAAGGTCACAAGACATTCTTATCTGTTTTCTTTTAAAAGTTATATAAATTTAGCATTTATGTTTAGATCCATGATCTATTTTGAGGCCATTGTTTTATATAGTTCAAGGTAAGGGACAAGATTTATTTTTTATGCCCATTATAGAGATCTAGTCCTTCCATGAACCTTCGATTTTCCATTTTCTTTGAATTTACTATCATTTCTCCATTAAATTATCTTTGTTTGTTGAAAATCTATATCCAGACTCTCTCCTCTTTTTCAGTGTTATATTTATCTTTATACTAATACCACCTTGATTATTATATCTTTACAGTAAATCTGCAAGTCAACTACTCCAAATTTATTCTCTCTTGTTGAATTTTTTTTTGACTATTTTAGATACTTTGCATTTTCATGTTAATTTTGGAATAAGCCTTCATATTTCTACCAAAAAGATTCTGCATGGCTAGGATTGGGATTATATTGAATCTATGGATTGATTTTTATGATAGTAAAATATACAATTATAAAATTTATCATTTTAATCATTTTAGGTATACAGTTCAGTGACATTGAGTACATTTACGTTGTTGTGCAATCATCACCACTATCCACTTCCAGAACTTTTTTATCTTCTGAAACTAAAATTCTGTACCCATTTAATAGTAACTCTCCATTTTTTCCTCTCCCAGCCTCAGGCAACCAACAGTCTACTCTCTATCTCTATAAATTTAACTATTCTAGGTACCTCATATTAGTGGAATTACACAATATTTGTACTTTAGTGTCTAACTTATTTCACTTAGAATCATGTTTTCAAGGTTCATACATGTTGCAGCATGGGTCAATATTTCATTCCTTTTTAAGGCTGAATAATATTCCATTGTATGTATATACTACATTTTGTTTATATTTATCCATTGATGGACTTTTGGATTTTTTCTAACTTTTCGCTATTGTGAATAATACTGCTATTGACATGGGTGTAGAAATATTTGTTTGAACTGTTGCTTTCACTTCTTTTGGATATGTACCCAGAAATGGAATTGCTGGATCATGTGGAAATTCTATGTTTAATATTTTGAGGAACTGCCATATTGTTCATTATAGTGGCTGCATCGTTTTATATTCCCACCAGCAATGCAGAAGGGTTCCAATTTTGTCACATCCTTGCTACACTTATTTCCTATTTTTATTTTTAATAATAGCCATCCTATTGAGTGTGAAACAGTATCTCATTGTGGTTTTGATATGAATTTTTCTAATGATTTTGTGATGTTGAGCAGAGATTGATTTTTTTAAATATAACATCTTAAAAATAGCCAATCTTCTAATCCATACTTATTATATCTCTTCAATTATTTAGTTCTTTTTTAATGTCTATGAGCAATGTCTTTTTTTAATTTTCTGTTTACAAATGTGAGACATTTTCTTAAGTTCATCTATAAGTTATTCATTGTTCTGGATGCTACTAATTTTTTAAAATCACTTTTCATTTGTTCATCATTAAAATATAGAGATACTGTTGAATTTTGAATATTTAACTTTCATTTTGTGACTTGCTTAACACATTTTCTTTTTTTTTTGTAGATTCCTTACTATGTTCTATAGCAATTATTATAACATCTATGAATAAGAAAAATTTAATTCTTTCTTTGCAATCTTGAGTCTTTTTATTTATTTTTCATATCCTATTGCACTTAGGGATTTCAATACAGTGGTAAATAGAAGTGATGAGAGTGGACATCCTTCTCTTATTCCTGATCTTAGGGAGAAAGCACTCATTAATTCACCATTTATTTTGTTAGACTTTCACAATTGCCCTTCATCAGTTTGAAGACTACTTTCTATACCTAGTTTGCTGAAGATTATTTTTAAAGCATTAACAAATGGTAAATTTTGTCAAATGCCTGTTTTTTGCATCTATTGTTTTTCACCTTAACCCTAATAAATTACAGTGATAATTTATGGATTCTTGGAATCAAAGCTAATTGATCATGATATATTACACTTTTAAAATATATTTCTTGATTCGATTATGAGATTCATGTTAAGAATATTTGCCTCTACATTCATTATGGATATTGGTCTATAATTTCTTTTTCTTGTGAGGTCTTTGTCTGATTTTAGAATAAAAGTATTGCTGGTGTCATAAAATTAAGTTTGAAATGTTCTCACTTCTGTTTTCTGGAAGAATTTGTGTAGAATTACTATTATCATTCCCTTTTATCTTTGGTAGAATTCTAGTGTAACCATCTTAGCCTGGTGTTTTCTTTGTAAAAAGGGTTATAAAAAGAAATTCAACTTTAGTAATATACGTAGGACTAGTCAAATATGTGCTTCTTCCTTAGTGAAGTTTGATAATTTCTGCCATTTCATATAATTATCAAATTTATTGTATAAAATTTCTGTCTTTCATTTCTGATATTTTACATTCTCTTTCTCTCTCTCTCTCTCTCTCTCTCTCTCTCTCTCTCTCTCTCTCTCTCTCATTCTCTTATCTATCTGGTTAGAGACATCAATTTCATGGCTCTTCTAACATATTTAGTCTTTCTTTTTTTGATTTTTGTCCCATTTTCTGTTTGTAGTTGTGTTAATTTTTAAAATTACCTTTATTATTTCATTTCTTCTGCTTATTTTACATTTAATATGCTCTTCCTTTCATAATTTCTTAAGAGAAGCTCAGTCACTGATTTTAGACAGTTCTCCTTTTTTAATATAAGCATTGCATTATGGGCTAAACTGTGTTTCCACTATCATCCCTGCAAAATTCATATGCTGAATTCCTAACTCCGAGGACTTCAGAATGCGACTAGATTTAGAGAGGAGGCTTTAAAGTAGTTATTAAGATAAAATGAAATCATACAGTTGGGCCCTAATCCAGTATGACTGAATTTGACTGGTGTCCTTATAAGAAAAGGAAATTAAGACACAGACATTCTGAGATTATGATTTATAATAAGAATATTTATTTGGTCTTCATCCCTGTTCCTGAATAGAGCTCCTAAAACCCTTTTAATTTCCTGTGATGAGAGCAAAAAGGTGTCTAGGGAGCCAGTCATGTGATTAGAGGGTTGAAACTTCAGTCCCACTCCCCTGACTCCCACAAGGAGAGAGGGGATGAAGACTGAATTCAATCACCAATGGCCTATGACTTTATCAATCATACTCATGGAGAGAAGCCTTCATAAAAATGCCCAAAAGATGGTGTTTGGAGAGTGTTTTGGTTGGTGAACACATGGAGATTTGGAGAGAGCGGCATACCCAAAGAGAGCACAGAAGCTCTGCACCCTTTTCCCATACCTTGCCCTATGTATGTCTTCCATCTAGATGTTTCTAATTTATATCCTTTATAGTAAACTAGGAATCTAGTAAGTAAACTGTTTCTTGGAGTTCTGTGAGCTGATTTGGAAAATTAATCAAATTCAGGGAGAGAGTCCTTGGAACTTCCAATTTATAACCAGTCTGTCAGAAGTATAAGTGAGAGCCTGGACTTACAATTGGTGTCTGAAGTTGGGAGTGGGTGGGTAGTCTTCTTGGACTGAGTCCTTAATTTGTGGGATCTGGTACTATCTCCAGGTAGTGTCAGAACTGAGTTAAATTGTAGGGCAACTAGTTGGTGTCCAAAAAGTGCTTGGTGTTGAGAAAAAAAACATATATTGTAATTGGTGTCAGAATCTTAGACATGCACAAAGGGAAGATCACATGAACATGAAGATGGCCATCCATAAGCCAAGGAGAGAGACCTCAGAAGAAACCAAGCCTGCTGACAACTTAATCTTAGACTTCTAGCATCCAGGATTGTGAGAAAATAAATATGTGTTGTTTATGCCACACAGTCTGTGGTAATGAATGCAGCCCTGACAAACATTATTTGAATTGAACCTGCTACATCTTGATATATTATATTTTCACTTTAATTTAAAGTATTAATTTCCTTTTAAAATTTCTTCTTTGACTTATCATTTGTTGTTTTGTTTAGAAGTGTATTATACAATTGCAATATACTTGGGGATTGTCATGATGTCTTTCTTTAATCGATCTTGCTATTTTTTGTTTCTTTGTTTTTTTGTGTGGCCAAGAAGCATACATTATATTCCTTGCTTTATGGCCCGGAATATGGTTTATTTTTGTAAATATTCCATGGTTACTTGTTAATGATGTGTATTCTACTGTTGTGTGTCTAGTGTTCTAAAATGTCAGTTAGGTCAAATTGGTTGATACATTGAACAAGTTTTCTCTATTGTTACTTGATTTTTGATTAGTGTTCTACCAATTACTGGGAAAGGAGTGTTAAAATCTCAAACTATAATTGTTAATGTATTTCTTTTGTTAGTTCTGTCAGTTTTTGCTTTATGTTTTTTGATTCTTATATTAAGTGCATATATATGTGGGATTATGTCTGCTTGATGAATTGACCCCTGTTTCATTATAATTAGTTCTTTACTTTCGTTAATATTGTTTTGCTTTTCTAATATTATTATAGGCTTTCCAGCATTCTTTTGGTTTATAGTGTGTGGAATGTCTTTTCCTAACCTGTTATTTTTAACAAGTACTTTTTTATATTTAAAGCATATCTTTGTATATATTTCATATAAAGTTTGTATATGACTTAATTTCCCTTCTTTATACAATCTGAAAATGTATTATACTTGACATATTTAAATTATTTTCATTTAGTGCAATTGCTGATAAGGTTGTGTTTAAATCTACCATTTTGCTATTTGTTTTCTACCTATACAATATTTTCTTTCTTCTTTTTCCTTTTCCCCTTGCCTTCTTTTGGATTATTTGAATGCTATATGATTATATTTTATCTCTATTATTGGATTATTATGTATGCCTCCTTTAATTGTTTTTTGCAGTTCTAGATTTAACAAGATAATTTCTTAACTTTTAGTTTAACTCTTTATCATACTACTTCACAAAGAGTATAAGACTTTCAAGAGAGTACTTTCCTTTTATTTTGCTTATCCTTTGTACTTTTTGTTGTCATGTAATTTACCTCTAGATGTTATAAAATTCAAACTACATTGCTTTATTTTTTATTTAAATAGTTGATTATCTTTCACAGAGATTAAAATGAGAGAAAAATTTTTGCATGTGTTAGTATTTGTTTACCAAATGTAATCCTAGTTACTTCTTTATGTAAATCTAAGTTTCCACCTGATATTTTATTTTTGCCTAAAGAATTCCCTTTAAAAGTTCTTATAGTTCAATTAGCTGGTGTTGAATTTTCTCAGCTTTTATTATTTGAAAAAAAAAGATTTGATTTTATCTTCATTTTTTGATAATTTGCTGTTTAGAATTCTAATTGGGTAGTTGTCCATTCCTCCCCTCTCTCCAATATTTAAAGTGTAACTCCATTAACTTTAGTCAGAGTTTCAGAAAACAAGTGTGCTGTTATTTTTCATTTTTGTCCTATGCACATAAACTATCATTTTTCTCTATATGCTTTTAAGATTTTTCTGTTTGTCATTGGTATACACAAATTCCATTTTGATATGCCTTTAGGTGGTTTTCTTTTTATTTATTCTGCTGGAGTTTTATGAGATATTTGGATAAATGGATTTATGGTTTTTATAAATTTGGAAAATGTTTAATGATTATTTCTTCAAATATCTTTTGTCTGCCATTTCTCCTCCTAAGACCTCAGTTATACATGTATTAGATGACTTTATATTGGTTGCTATGTTCTCAGAATAATGCCTCCCTGCCATGATTACATTTGTATCCTTGAGAATGTTACCTTATGTAGGTAAAAGGGACTTTGAAGGTATGACGTGTTAAAGACATTGAGATGAAGAAATTATTCTGGATTATCTGGGTGGACACATAGGTCCTTAAAAGTGTTTTGTGTCTTATTCAGGGTAATAATTATACTATATTTTCTCCTAAATATATTAAAACATTTTTTCTTCATTTACATTTTTGGTTCATCTGGAATAGAATTTAATGAGATAGGAATCTATTTCTATATTTCTATTTTCTATAATTTCTACTGGTGATCTGCAATAGTAACTTTATCACTTATGTGTGAATATATAGATAGATGATAGATGATAGATAGATAGATATATACACACACACACACACACACACACACATTTATTTATATTTAACTCTCTTAATTAACTGTTTTGTAGAACTCTCAAACCCTGATAAGTTAATTTTCCCTTTTCAAGAATACTTGGTTACTCATGGGTGTTTCTCTTGTATATTAAATTTAGAAAGAAAGCAAACCCCTCTGCAAGTTAAAATAATTTAAATTTTGTCTGGAATTGCACATAATCTACAGATTAAATTATGAAAAATAGACTTTTATAATGAGCTTTCTATCTGATATATTTTATTTCTTAATATGTTTCAATATTTTTATTATTATCATTTTCTATGTAAAAATATGTGTAAAAATATATGATGTCTTTTATGAAATGTCTACCCAGGTACTTTATAGGTTTTAAGCTATTATAAACAGTAACCATAATAGTTGACATTAGGTTTAGCTACATGTGACAAAAAATCCAAAATATTTTTAAATAAGACATAAATGTACATTTTATTCACATTTAAGAGCAGTATGGTGATAAATGTTCCAGAATTTAGTTCTCGTTATCACAAAATTGTATCCTCATGGTCCAAAATAACTGCTAGAGCTCCAGCCTTTAGGTCCATATTCCAGACAGTAGAAAGGAGGCCAAATTAAGGAAGGAAAAACTCTTCCCTTTTATACCAGTGCTCAGAAGTTGCATAAACATGTCTTATTATATCTCTTTAGATAAAAACTGATCAAGGGTGCCTGAGAAGTACATTTTTTGTCAAGAAATCTGTATAACACTAAAAATGATGCTTTCTGTTATCATTATAGACTGAAAATTTCTGACACCTCACATTTTTTGATGTTGAAACCCTAACTCCAATGTAATGGTATTAAAATATGGAGCCTTTGAGATCTGATTAGGTCATGAAAGTAGAGTCACCTGAATGAGATTAGTGCCTTTATGAAAGAGACCCCAGAGCGCTCCTTTGCCCTTTTTTTCTACATGAAGTCACAGTGAGAAGACTGCTGTTTATAAACCAGGACTCAGGTCCTAACCAGACATTGAATCTGCCCATGTCTTCTTGATTTTAGGTGTCCCACTTCCGGAACTGTGAGAAATTGATTTCTGTGGTTTCTAATCTATCTAGTTGATAGCACTTTGTTATAGCAGCCCAAACAGACCAAGAGAATTATTAAAGAAAGAAGGGACAATAGTATAACTTCAAAAGTCCCTGTCCCCTGACTTTCTTTTAATTGAATTATCTAATGTTTGCAGAATTGTAACACCGTAGGATTAACAGCTAGCTAATGAATGATAGAAGTGAGTCTCTAAGTGCCAGTCTCCATTGTCCCATGGATAGGAAACACTGAGGTGCACATTACACCAACTCCCAGAGTTAAACAACTTTCTTCATAACACATACTTTAGTGGCTGCTTTCTCTTTCCTGTATTGCTTTTGCTCTCCCATACCAGTGTTTCCCAATTCACATTTTAAATAAATTTCTCAACCTCGCTCTTGCTCTCTCCCTCATGCTCTCTCTCCCTCTCTCTTTCTCTCTCTCTCTTTCTAAATATGAATATATATATATATATATATATATATATATATGTAAATTTTCCACTGGAAAAATAACTTCTACAGTTTAATATTCAGGAAAAAAAAGAATAGCAAGCATTAAGAAGCATTACTTTAATAAGTTTTCTAAATCCCAAGTAGGTTTAAACTTTGTTTTTTTCAGTTGAAAACTTTTCAGACAGATTCATTATTATTTTTACATAGGTTAGATATGGGCCCACCTTAGTGGATTTCTAGTGGGTAATTAATTTTTTAGTAGAGTGCTCAAAAGAAAAAAAAAAAAGACATTAACATCCAGAGGATTTTAGTAATCATTGACAGAGTGATGCTGGTGATTTAGAGCAAAGAGCATACTGCTCATTAATGTACTCATAGCAGAAAACAACTATCTTTTCACAGGGGCCTGTTTTGTAGCACCCACTCTGGCTTCTCCTATGGCTTTGTTAAACACAGGAATCTTAAATGGGCTTATTGACTTTTTCCACTTGCTGGTAGTAGGGACTTAACTGCATTCCATTGTTAGCAACACTTACTAAAATCAGTAATAGAACAGTGGGAGTAAAATCACAGAGGGATATAAAAGCTAGCACACTAAAATATTAAAGTCCAACTGTGAAAAGCTTTCCATGATTTTTTTTCATATAAAAATGTGTTTTAAACACTTTTTGAATGTTATTATAATTAACTACAGTAGCTCTCTAAGCAGTTTCTTTTGTAAGAGAAAAACCTACCATCACTTAGAGGTTACTAGTTTTTGACATTGAGCTCTTAAGTGGATAATTATATTTATTGAAAGGTGATGCTCACTTGACCACTTGGTATTTTAGTTTGGCCCAAGGGGAAACAAGGCAGGTGAAGTGATTTTATTTATAATGTAACAGATATTGCTATTGTGACTCCATTTCTCAGGCATAGTTGGTTAACTAAAGCTTTATTTCCAGAAACTGCAATGTTCTTCTCTTCTTGTTCTTGGAAAATTAAAAGCTTCTACCTTAGAGAAGTGAATGATACATTATCCACTTGCTCTAAATTGAACCCATTTGGAGCTATTTGCATCTTGTAGAACCTACAGCTGAGTGCTGTACTCAGAGGTGTAATGAGTGGTTGTCACAACACACTGGAGGTGGCCCCATAACAAAATGATCCCCTGTCAATCCCCTCACAGGAAATGCTTTGGCAACCTGTAATTCGGCTCCAGTATTAACATCCTGCCTGGGTTTTGTTAAATGGCACTTTCTAGGAAGTAGATCTGGGGAACTTGTGTTTAATAATGTTTTAAGAGGAATATTTGATGGAAGTTTTAGAAAGCATCGCATGGGGTTAACAGCGATTTGTCATTTGTTTCTAATTAAAGGACCTAATCTCTTATCACTGAAGCAGTCGTTTTTTTTATACTAAAGGCACAGATGTGAATGGAAACATATTAATGAGATGTCATACTACACAGTCATTTAGTGTTTTGTTTAACTTAAACATAGCAGAAAATGTGTGTCTAAGTAGACACATGTAATGACATCCTGATAGAATTATAATTTCCTGCATTTGCATAATCTTCAGTAAAATTCACACTAGGTTCACCTTGCATTTCTAATTTCATTTCCCAAATCTGCATTTTTAGGAAATTAAAGAAAAGTCAGACTGAAGTACTATGGTGGTAGAAAGAGCTTATTGTGAAGTTTCTTCAAATTAAAACTAGAATTGTAATTTAAATATCTGAGTGCCAGGTGTTCTAAAAAGTGACAAGAACCATTCAAATTGACAGGAAGCTTTGCATTTCCTGAAGCTATTTAAAATCCTCTAAGCTAAATCATCTCAGGAGCTTGGCAGGTCTTCTGTCCGAGGTAGAGCTGAAATATGACTTCTGGGTCTGAGAAATCATGTTTGCCTGATCAAGTGCCCTGGTGTGCCCAGTTCCAGGATTCCCTGAGCTATAACTTCCAAGAGTCAGTCAGGTAATTGGGCAATGAGAGAAGCAGCAGGAGCAACCATATTTAACCACCCCCTTGATGTGTACCACATGACTCTCCATTAGCCCAGCAAGACAGCTCTGGATGCGGGTTAAAATCAAGTGATCTCAAAATAGTTTGGGAATGTGGAAAGACAATGAAATTAGACATCTACCTCAGATTATTAGTGTGGTTGCTGGTAGGAAAACCTAATTATTTTGAGGCATGGTTAAAAGGTACTTTAGTAATTATCTTCCAAGCTCTGTTTACATGGTACATTGTGCTTCAGGGATTCCATTTATTTATTTTAAAAGAATATTGAGTCTTATCATGAGCCAGAAATTGCTAAGGACAGAATGTTGAATTTCTCTACTCTTATACAAAAGATAATTTTTACATGAATAAGTTATTTTGTACTAATACAAATGAAATGAAAGTTGTTCTTCCACAAAGATGAAAAACAAATATATAAATAAATATATATATATTTTTTTTTGCAAATCTTGTTGTTTCTTGAATTGCTCTTAAGCTCACATAGGGTCTAAACATCACAGTAGTTTTAGTGGTTAAACTTGGCTACACATAAGTACTTAACCATGCCCATTCAAACACAAAATAACCTATCAGATTGAAGAAGAATGAATTTTACAGTTTTAAAGAGCTAACTATGTATGAAGTTCTGACTACAGTTGGATTAATTTCATAAACTATGATAGCCAACAAAGATAATTCAAATATTCAGAAAAGTAGTTCTGAAATTTCACTGTACAATAACAGCGCATAGAGATTTTATATAAACATGGATTCTGAAGCCCCATTCTAAGAGATTCCAATTCAGAAATTTTGATTCTTAACTGGGATTCTGTGTTTTTCACAGGCTCCAAAGATTTTTATGAGTTGGCATACAATCATCCTTGAAATATTCTGTTTGGTTATCTACTTTTGTATTAAAATTGTTTGGTGCAGACTCAGTGTTAACTCTATTAATATTATTGACAAAGGTTGTTTGTTTATTCAAATATGTAAATTGAGAGCCAGTATATATTCTTCTTCATTTATTGAATGAATTAAGGTTCAAGTTTACATTTGTAATTCCTAGAAGGCAGATAAATTTTCCCTTTGTGATTTTCTTATGTGTTTTGCCATTTTGTTTCCTATATGCAAACCTAGTACATCCACTATCTCCATGGGACAAAGGTGCTACTCAATATCAGAAAAAATATATAACTTGTAAAGCAAAAGCAACATTTTGTGATCGACAGTTGTTGAATATCTTTTAGATCCCTATGAATTTATTAATTTTTTGAATTTTTAATAAAAGCCAATGACATCATTGGTATACTTGAAGGAACATTGTATTTTTAATTTATTTTTTATTATTTTAATTTTTAATTGAAATTGTTGATATAATTGTAAATCCCCATGAATCTGTAAGAAATTACACAGAAATAGCCTGCCTATGCTTTACTCAGTTTCCCCTAATAGTAACATCTTAAGAAGTTATAGTCACACATTGCAATGAGGATATTGATATTGGTCTTCAGACTCTCCAGATTTTATTTGTACCGATTTGTGTGTCCTTGTATTTTTTAAATAGTATCTCATTATCATATAGATTTTTTGCTTTTGGTACTCTTTACTACTTTTATGTATTAAAATCAGAGAAAGGAATATAAACTAATAACAGAACGTATGAGTACCCATCACCCACTTCTAATAATAAGATTGAAATTCTTTTGTGTACCTCTTATGTATCTATTCTCCTTCCTCTCTCCTCAGAGGCAAATGCCATCCCATAGGCAAATGTTTTTAATATTGTAGTATCTATATAGTTAAAAATAAGCAATATATGTTTAAGTTTTGCAGGTGGCCAACTCTAAACATATAGAATCACACAGTACCTGAAGTATTCTGCATGTTATTGTAACTTACTGTGTTTACCTTGTGTTGAGCATCGAGGTCATTTGCATTTTACCATGATTACAACTAAGGCTGCATTGCACATTCTCATACATGAGTTGGTGTCAGGGAGTTTCTCTGAACGTATTAATAGTAGTGGACTTATAATAAGGTAGGTACATCTTAAACTTTCCTGAATATTAGTAAATGGTTCTCTATATTTGCTGTGATTTATACTCAATAGAAGTATGTTAGAGTTCTTGTTTGTCTACACCACTGCATTGTCTGACTTTTAAATTCTTTACTACTCAGATGGGCCCTGTACTTATGCATTAGAATACCTAATTTCCACATTTGTAAAAAGAAAAGAATAACAGTAACTGCTTCGAAAGTTGTGATTAGGTTTAAAATGTGAACATCCATGTGAAAGCACTTAGCACAGTGTCTGACAACCAAAAGGAATTCAAATGTTTTACATCAAAATATGAAAAAAGTTCAGTGTTCTGATTTAAACTGAGGCAGATCAGGATGTCTTCTTATGTGATGTCACTGGTGGTACTTAATTATAGTCCCTTGCACTTAGAGTTAATGGTTGAACATGATATATTAATGACAGCAGGCTCATGGAAAATAGCACTAATTCTGACTGTTCTCAGATCCTAAGTAAACAGTATTCTTCCAACCACAATAAAAACTATAATCTAGTCCTATAATGGGAGATATGAGACTAACAGGAATATAAAAATACAAAAACCCTGTGAACACCTAGAAGAGGTGGTGCTCTAACAGGAAACCACAGGCAGTTGGATGGAAAGACAAGGATGAATGAATGAGTTATGGTATTACTCTGAGATTCTAGAATACACATCCTGAGGACATGGCTATGACTGGATTTCTGGAGGCAAATTAGGTGTGATCTCCAGCCATATTTATGGCTATTTAGGGTTTCTTTTTTTGTCCTTAGCAGAGTGTATGTCCATTAAAGAAAGAAATAAACCTGTAGCAAAATGAATGTCTGGCTGAGAACACAACATCAGTGGACGGGGCCTGACTATTTAATCATATCTCAAATTATTAGAATGATTAGGAATCAAGTATGTTTTCAAAGATTACCAATAATGTCTTTATTAATAAATTAGCTGATTTTCATCACCATTTACCTGGATGTAATCAGCAGAAAAAGGTGTAGGCAGGCAATATACATTGCTGTTAAGAGAACAGCCTCTGAAATCAGAAACCCTTGCCAGCTACCAACTGTGTGACTTTGGAAAAGTTATATAACCTCCTTTTTTAGTTCTCTCATCCGTAACAGTATTTATAATATGAGTTTATTATGAGAATTAAATAAGATCTTACTAAAACAAAAAGTACATATGATAAATTCTAGCATATCTGCCAGAAACTTCTCTCTGAAGGGTAGTGTCTAACTTGTACCCAAATTTCAATCCACAGGGAGTAATTCTGTGGTGACTTAGGTGTGATAAAAATTGTGAGAGAAAATAGCCAAGCTACATTAGCATTCATTAAGAATAAATCAAATGCGAGAGACTAAGTATGGCAGAATAGATGAGTGGAATTTGTGAATTCACAATTGAAAGACCTCAAAAAGAATAAGATAGAGGAAGCATTCTGCCAGCTCTTTCTACCACCAAGCCCACTCATCAGGAGGTGATCATTCAGGTTCCTGGAAGGAAACCAAAAGCATCACTGCCGAGATTTTAAAGATACTTTATGGAAGTAGTTATTTATGGAGGTGTGAGTAGGGTTAAAGGACTCCACAAAGAATGAGGAAGCAAGGACCCAGGGACTAGTGAGAGTGAGAGACCATTATTATTTCTGAGCTCGAAGTGACAAGGGAGGGATTGATGTTCCCACAGCTTGGGGAGAGCTAGAACCTTGGGACTGGAAAGCCTGACAGGAATTGTGGCTGAATAGCAGCTCCTCAAACCTCCATGTGTATAAAAATCACCTTGGGGTATTGTTAAAGGGCAGATTCTCATTCTGTCATTCAGTGTGGGGCCCCAGATTCTGCAGTTTTAACAAATCTCAGATGATATTGAAGCTACATGTCCTGTCCATGGGCCGTGCTATAAGAAGCACCAAAATATTGTAGTGCTTATTTCTGGACAATAGAATGCAAGTGATTTAGATTTTCTTCTTGCTTACATCTATTTTTCATTGTTTCTATATTCAACATATATTTGAATTTTAGCAAAAAAAAATTATAAGAATGGAAAGATGCAAAATATTTGATAGTATTTAAATTCAAAACTTCTGCATATATTTCTATGAATTGACAGATGCCTCTAATATTTCAAGAGAAATATTTAAAATATAAACCATTATATCACTCAGATGTACAAAGCCTTCATAGTGTCAAAGTAAAATAAACTTTATATCATAAATAAATCATCAAGGTTGAGATTGAAAGCTTCTATATTGCTTCCAAGAGCTGCTGATAAAACAAGTACTTTGGTGAAAATGGGCTGCTGGAGAAACAAAGAATATACCACTGATTACAGATGATTCTTAACCTGGTCAGGCAACTTGGACATCATTATAGCCAAAAGATAGAGGAAAGAAAGATCATCAGCTATTTACAGAGGTACAACGCAAAAGCTCTTTGCTCTCCACCTGTGGAATTGTCCTAGATTCCACCTTTGGCTCTCTGCTCTTCCCAATCCTTCGTTCAAAATAAGGCAGCACCTGTATTGCTTTAACAGTAAGTGTCTTATAACTGACTTCCAAAACTCTAACTTCTACTCGGACGTAATTTCCAACTTTTCTTATATTTCCAAGAACTTTGCCTCTTCTATTAATGCCTACAGTTGAAGAGTTAAGGGGGTTGGGAGAAAGTAAAAACAAATCCTCAATGAAAGATGCAAATGCACTTATTTTCTTAGATTTTATAAGGGGATATAGTATAAATTAAATTAAATCTTGATAAATGGACGAGAGTCAGAACGGCATCAATCTTCTCAGTAGCAATTATTTTCAAAGTCCTGAGAGAAAACGATTTTAAACTTAGGATCTCATATACAGTGAAACTAACACTAAATAGCAGAGCAAAACAGACATTATCAGAAATGTAAAGACTCAGAAAATTTTCATACACAAGACTGTATCTGAAAAAATTCTAAAGGTGGTACTCCAGCAAAATACTAATAAAATAATTTAAGAAGATATAGAACACAAGAAACAAGGTTATGAAAAAACTAGAAAAAAGTAAATAGCCAAGACTAAAGTTTCTTGGTACACAGTGATAAAATAATAAATTTTCTAAAAGTAAAACTGAATTAAACATGGTTGATAGCAAGGGGGAAGGAAAATGAAAATATGTTAATGAGGCTTTTATTTTGTGGGGAAAACATAAAGACAGTGAATAATCTAGATGTTAATAAGTCCCTTGTTACTGCTAATCTGGAGCACTGTCCTGGAAGTTCAATTCTGTGATAACATTAAAAAGAAAAAATAGGACAGGAAAAGATCAAAGAAAAATTGCACTACCATTATTTCTAGATGATATATTAATATTTCTAGGTGACACAGTGAAATTCCTAGATAATCTAAGATATCTAGATGATAAAATGATAATTATTTCTAGATGATATAGTGGATTTTCTAGATAATCTAAGATAATTAATATGAAAATTATAAGAATAATAGAATTCAATAAGATATCTGACACAATATCAATGTTTAAATGAGTAGCTTTATTAAACACCAGAAATGTACAAAATATGTTAAAAGAAAAAAGGGGTTAATATATAAGAAATAACAAAGCCAAAAAAGCTGAATATATAAGTATGAAAAGAAATGTGCACATTCTCTATTGAAAAAAATTACAAAACATCTTTAAAGAGAAATGTAGAAGATGACTAAGATAAGTGAGGAAAATATATTCTTCAGTAGGAAAACTCAATACATTAAATATGTCAATTCTCACTAATCTTACTAATGTATAAATTTATATGGTTTCTAGTTGAAATAGCTACCAAATTTTTGTAGCCTATAATTTTAACTCAAGTTCCTCTAGAAAATACAAGACAATGGTAATTCATGACAATATAAAAGTGTTTACTAAACACTTGTATAATGTGTATCATTATTTTAAGTTATTTGTATTTGTTAACTCTTTAAAACCTCATAATATATTTATCAGGTAAGAATATTTCCCTCCCTTTTAGGGATTATACATATATAGATACACACATGTGAAAGACTTCATGACATATTGTTAAGAATAATAATTAAGTTACAGGAATATATCTTTTTTTGATGCCTCACTATATATGTTCATTATTTGAAAACACAAGTTATATTTGCAGGTTTAAAACACATATACATGTTATATCCATTTTATCTGCTACATACTACATATATAGATACAAACAGACCTACAAGACCCACACTTTTTAATATTTTTTAAAATATTTAGAAATGACAGGAGGTAAGTTTAGTCACCAAAATTCAGAAATATAAAGACATCAGATATTCCATTGGATAAGGCATTTTCTTAAATTAAAAATGAGCCGGTTTGCACTTCCAGATCAGAGAGCTGGAGATTCAACTAATGGATATTCATTAGGAAAGCACTGAAAATTTGTAAGATTTAAACTTGTGTTTTCTGTGAAAATTAAAACCAATATATGTCTCTATCCTTGATTTAAACAATCTTAAAATTAAACATATTTATCTGTCCCCTTTTTGTTTATATTTTATGGCATTAAAAAGTTATCCGCTTGTTTCAAGTGATACTTGTTCCAGGAGATGATAATGTGAACTAACTAAGTATCTTACATTTCAGGATTGACAGCTTAATCATCAGTACTCAGTTCTTAATACCTATGATCCAAAGCTCTTATTCCATAAACCCTGTCTATCCCACGCAGGCCCACCCACTTTAGAATAACCTAGAGCAGGCACGATAACCATATAGACACTCTTCTCATGTGTCATAGTAGCATTCTTTCTTATTGCTTCACTTAGTAAAATCTTAGCTTTGTTTCATCAGCAGATGTTTCTAGTGGTCTTTTGAGGGTTTATGGTAGATACCTACCATAACGTTGCATCATCAGGAGGCCATTTGATATGATTTCTGTTGGATTTTCTTATCTATGAAACAGCCAGTACATCATTGTCACTTCAGTAACAACTCATCTTTTCCCAGCTGTAGACAGTAGAAAGACTTCTTTCCTTTCAACTACTACTTCATAGGTCTCTGCCTCAGTTGCCTAATTACTGTAATATATTAAGTAGCGTGGTTGCACTACAATTGGTGTATCTAAAACCAAGTTCATTCGTTCATGATAAATTCTGTCCCTCTCACTGAGTTCTATATTTTCTTCTGTCTTATCCCCAGATCTCCAGGATCTCAGATGTTTGATAATTAGTTTTTATTTTGTGGCATTTCTGAGTTTTTTCACAGGAAGTTGTGATTAAAATTATTAGTCGAGAAGAAATTACAAGCCCAGATACCATGGTGTCAAGACCTATAAAAATATGTATTGTTTTTTCTTCGCTGGTAAAAGAAAAGCTTAACAATTTTACCTACAGGTACTCTAACTTGAGGAAATGATATGTTGAGAGTTGGAGCCTACTATAGTTTTTCTGGGTCTGAATCTCTCCTTCCCTCACCTACTTTATAGGAACTCTAGAAGATCTAATTGTCTCTAAATTAATCATTGCTATTTTTAAAGGGACCTCATATGTGCTCTAGAAACTAACTCTTTCCTCCAGCATGTAGAATGTAAATCATTTTCTTTTTACCTCTACTAGCTCATTGAGATGCTTCCAGAAACTAAAGGCATCATACCAATATCTGCAAAGGTTTCCACTACTGCTGCTTAGGCTCATAGAAGCCAAGTGAAGGCTGCTATTGCCTAAGGCCAGAACTATGGATATCTTTGCCAATAGCACACAGTTTCTCTAGCCCAAGTCCTGAAGAGATCATTGCCATCCCTAACAGAGCTACTGCAGTCAGTAATACTACTGCCATCATCTATATCTCAACCATTTGCCATTGCCAAGCTTGCTTCAGCCACTAGCACTTCTATTAGCAGTAACATAGTGCTCCTATTGTCCTTGGAAATTGTAGAGAAATGAGTCTTATTCATTTATTATACCCATCTCTTAAGAGTCAGACCTGTATTCACAGGAGGTGGGCCAGGGGAAATAGGAGTGAGCCATGTCTACTCTGACTCACTCTTGGTTGACAAAGCCATTATTTTTGTATCACCTCTACTCTCTTTTTCTTTACAATGTCCCCTGTCGCCATACCCATACTTCAAACAGTTCATCCAAATTGACTTATAATACGCCCATTTAACCTGGCCTAAGGATACATTTAGATATCCCTGAATTATGAAATTAGATTATGTTCAAGCTGAATTCTCTACCAAAAACAAGGAGGAAGGGAAGACATTTGGGATTTTTTTTGTGTTCTATTTTGTATTTTAGAAATTGCTTCCAAAATAAATCCTAAATACATTTAAATACACACACACACACACACACACACACACACACACACACACACACCATGCTGAAAATAGTAAAAAAAAATAGGTAATTGTATATACATCCAAATTATAGTAGAATTTATAGAATGGCAAGAACAAAGCAGTACCAAGGCATTCTGCCCATGGGCTGCATAGTGCTAATTTCTGCAGTGCCAATGACTCTGTACAGCAAAGCCTTGGGAAAGAGAATGGTGGGGTCTAACATTAGAAGCAGTGGAGTAGCCCCCCCTTAGGGAAGGCCTATGTAGATAACACAATAATAACTCCAGGTTAGACATAAAAAGTTGCAGTGGTTGTTAGCTGCATTTGAGGAATCAATAAGGTAGACCAGAGGTTTACACTGAAAGAAGAGTTGCTTGATATGTTAATAGATAAACTCAATAGAAATTTAAGTAGTGTAGTTGCTCTACAATTGGTGTATCTAAAACCAAATTCATTCGTTCATGATAAATTTCGTCCCTCTTACTGAGTTCTATATTTTCTTCTGTCTTATCCCCAGATCTCCAGGATCTCAGATGTTTGATAATTGATTTTTATTTTGTGGCAGAAACTAAAAATTTCTTCACAGGAAGGTGTGAAGTTAAGGACTTAAGGAAAAATGCTGTTAAGAATTCTGGTAGGTACTGAGGCAGATGTTAAGAGAAAGATATTCTTTATGTAAAAAGGTCTTTGAGGAATACTGTTTTTTTTTTCAAATAGTAAAAATGATCGATTAGGGATTAAAAGACAGAAATAAACCCAATTTTTTTTGAGGGTTGTCATTCTTGGGTTTCAGAAGTACAATTCTTGAATAAGAATTTCTCTAAGCTAGATGTTGAGAGTGGTGGAAGAAATGGTTGTAAGGATCATTGCAAACAGTTGCCTTTCTACTGAAAAGCATACAGACCATTGGCACTGGAGTCTGGAAATGTGGAATTGATTCACAGCTCTTGATTGCTTTGAGCTTTTATTTCTTCATCTATAAAGAAAGGAATCTCTAACTTTCAGGTTTGTTTTGAGAGTAAACCATGTACCTAAAACCACATAAAATCACCTAACAACAGGTTTTATTTGAAAACAACTATGCACTAAAAATAATAGATTTTAAAATTTTTAATTATTTTTCTAAGTTAATATTTGAAAAATTTTAAACCTACAGGAAAATCGAAAGCCTGGTACAATGAACACATGTAAACTCTTTAGTAAAATTCTTCAGTTGTTAACATTTTGCCATATTTATTTCCCTTTTATTCTATTGTGTCATTCCTTAAATGCCCTAACATCTATCTGCTCTGAAGAAGAACGTTCTTCTACATAATCATATATATTAAAATATTCAGGAAATTTAACTTTGATTAAATTATGCTATCTAATATTTGTTTCATTTTCTGTTTTCCCCCATAATCAAAATAATGTTCTTTGTAACTGTTTGTTGTTTCTTTGTATTTCTATTGTGTTTTGTTTTTATTCCAAGATGCATTCAAAGATCACATATTGTATTTATTCATTTCCCAGCATTTTTAATATTAATAACACTGATATGAGACTCCAGGCCTAATATCTCTCAATTTCGATGTGTCTGAGTATTTCCTCATCACTGGAATGTAGTTAAATATTTTTGGTAGGACTAATACTTAGATGACAAGTCCTTCTCAGTCCATCAGTCATGCAGAGAAATGTCAGTTTGTCCCATTACTGAGCAGAGTGAATGAGCACTTAATTAAGGCAGTATTTGCCAGATTTCTCAATTATAAAGTTTTCTTCTTTGCTGCTTGTAAGTTATAAGCAATATGTGGGGGTGATAACATACCATTTTTTTATAAAAGGAATATCACAAAAATCCTTAAAAGATAACTTTAAAAGCTTAGAATCTCTGAGAAATAGATGTAGCTTCATCCTTACCTCCATAGATATAAGATTCTTAAAATACTCAAAACATGAAGCAGATAAGTATAAATATTATGCTTCTTACTCACTTTGCCATCCCCCTTTTCAGATAAATGCAGTCTTTCTAGCCCTAATCTCTGTGATTTGGTTTTATTTATTTGTTTATTTTTCTGGGGATATACTTCGAGAACACTACATACCAAGTCACTTGATCGCATGAAGATATTAGAAACTGGAATGAAGTATTTTTGACATATAGAGATGAAATATTTCTCGATATTTATCTTTCTAAAATCATTACATTTATGAGTTCTTGAATATTTATTTTATTTTCAGTAGTGGTTCAAATCGTTGGTGGTGGAGGTGAGTGAAATTAGCAGCTGCAGTCCTCTTTGAAGCTCCTCTGATGGGTAATCTGTTCTCATGACTCAGAAATGCAACTTTCTCAACCCCACCTCATTAAGTTACATGAAAAGGGAGGCTGTTTTATACCTCTGTGACTGGCTGGAGGTCCTACTGATGTCAATGCCATACCACCCCCACCCAACCCTATCTCTCTCTCTCTCTCTCTCTCTCTCTCTCTCTCTCTCTCTCTCTCTCTCTCTCTCTCTCTCTCTCTCTCTCTCACACACACACACACACACACACACACGCACATGCGCACATATGCATAATCATTCAAAATAATAAAACAATCCACATCATTCTTATATTCTGATAAACTTGTATTTTTTCTGCTGGTTCATGGCAATAGCTTGTAACTCTGCCTCAATTTTTTCTTAAAACACCCATCCCTAACAAATGCTGCCTGTCATTGGTAATTGGTGTTTGGTCAAATGTTTCCATTTCTTTTTTATTTATTATCAAATAAACTAATAGTAAGTCAAATGCACTTCTAAAAGTAAATGTATATCTATATATGTGTGTATATGTATATATAAACAAATATATATATTCGAATTTATAAAATATTCCTAATTTGTCAAAGATTATATTGTAAACCAAATTTAAATATATGAATATAAAAATTGGAAAAATTAATAGTTAGATAACTTTTAAAATTTATTTTATTGAGATAAAATTGATATGTTAGTTTCAGGTATATAACATAATGATTCAATATTGTAAAGATTGTGAAATGATCACCAAAATAAGGTGAGTTAACATCAATTGCCCTACATAGTTAAACTTTTTTTTTTACTTTTGATGAAACTTTTAAAATCTATTCTCTTAACAGCTTTTAAATATGCAATACATTATTATTAACTATAATTACCATGGTGTATAATGTATCCCCATGACTAATTTTTTTATACTTGGAAGTTTGTACGTTTTGACCACCTTCATTCATTTTGCCCACCCTCCAAACCCTGTCTCTGGCAACCACCAATTTGTTCTCTGTATCTCTGAGTTCAAGGGTTTTTTGTTTGTTTGTTTCTTTGTTTTTCTAGATTCCACATATAAGTAAGATCATATGGTATTTGTCTTTCTCTAACTCATTTCATTTAGCATAATGCCATCCTGATCCATCCATGTTGTTGCAAATGGCAGGATTTTCTTTTTTTTTTTTCTGGATAAATAATGTCATCGAATATACATACCACATTTTCTTTATCTATTCATCCATTGTTGGATATTTAGATTGTTTCATGTCTTGGCTAATTTTTTTTTCTTTAGAAAATATCTCTCAAATCAATTCATTTGTCTTCCTCTCAACTTTAATTATAATTAAAGTTATGATTATCTCACTTAGATTAAAACAGCCTTCTTGAACAGTCTCCTCTCCTATCCATTCTCCATAGTGCACAAGGCCATCTTTTTGAAATCAAACCTAAGTATCTAAAATTCAACTACCCCTCTCCACTTTAAGGCACTTTAATTGATTTAAATGGATTTATCTTATCTCTTTTAAGATTAAAATAAAAATGAAATTTTTAAATATGACCCACAGTTTCCCACATGCTAGGATCCTACCTACACATGCCAACCTTATCTCATACTGTAGTTTCTTGACTAGATATTGCTTTCTCCTGCTACAGGGATTACACATGTTAATTTATCTTCTGGAATATAGCCCATTTCTTCCTGACTTCAGATAAGAGATATCTGAATAAATGATCTCTGTTATTGTTTTTTTATTTTTTATTTTTTTTAAGACTATATCTACAAGATTTTATTTAACTAATTAATTGATGAGGGAATTAGAAAGAAATTATAACTGGTTAAACAGATATTTTAAAGAACAGGTTGTATAAACACACATATATATGTGTGTATAGGTGTATATGTGTGCACGTGTGCATGTGTGTGTGTATGCAGAGAGAGGGGGAGGCAATTTGAAACGCTTAACTGAATTTACAAATTTATATAAAACTGATCAGTATCCACAGGACAACAATCAATTGCATTTCACTTGGTGAAATCAGTTTGTATTTTCATGGACAAGAATCATTTGCATTTTTATTTGTTTTCTACAATTTACTAAATTGTAAAAGGACTAAAACACAATGAAAGATGTAACCTGGAACATCTTTCTGGGTATGACTTCCAGTGATGTTTTATGCCTCTTTCAGTCTCATAATTTTCCTTGACCAACTTCTCACTCACGATCATAAAATCTCAAAGATTATTCCTTAAGGTAATAAGATTAAGATATTGAGATTACTGAAGCCATTATTTAAATTCTCTCTGGAAGTTTTCATAAAGAATCTCAGATTAGATTTTAAAAGCCTGTATAATTTATTCTCCCAAGGCAGTAGGCACAAAAACTCCACCAGAATTCATTAATTGTACTTGTAAATTTTGATAAATGCTTCCCTTTACAATATCTTCAAGTTTACTAATATTCATAGTCTGTCATAAAGTGACTTAATTTTTGTAAGGCTGGGACTTGGGAAACCAAGTACCAGGTCAATTTCCCTGAGAGAACCTTGTTGGCATTGAGTCCAAACATAAACCTTTTTTTTTTTTTTTTAACCTCTAAAAGTGTCTTGCCCTACATCATCAAATAGCATAATTCTCAAATATGATATTCCAGATAATATCTTGGTTGTATTAACTAATTGATTCTCCCAATTGTGTCCTGATAAATGGAAGACAGATTCTTACTGACTCTAAATAAATAACTATATTTCCAAAGTAATAAAAAGTAAGAAGACTTAGTAAGAGATTCAAGGGATCAATGAAAATCAGATATAATTTTAAAATATTTAATTTTAGTTTATAAAAGCATAGTTGTGGGTTCAAGGTAACTTAAGTACAGAGAAAAAAAGGCATTCATTAACATCCAGAGAAAATGACAGTGAAACAACATCAGTCATATTCTAGACAAATAATAACAATAAAATGTCCCTCATTAACTTATTTAATCCTATGTAATTGATTCTTCTGCTGGATTTTGATTAGCAGTATGTTTTCATAAAGCCATCTGTTTCTGGGCTAAAATGAAGTTTGAAAAGCCATATTGAGTCCACTGGTACAGTAGGAAAGTTCTATAACTGATGTGAGCTCAGAAGCTTGTATTCTAGAGCTCATTCTTTGAAATATCAATAGTTCTAAGTACTGGTATAGTAATTTCCTACAAGGCTCTGAGACTATCCTTGGATGATGACATAAACTCTAAAGCTTTTTATCCGGGCTTTCATGCACGCACTAAATTAAAATTAAATCTCATTTTATGTGACAGAGACTTAATAGCTGTGGTTTATTTATTAGTATAATGTAAAATATTAGAATGGAGGAGAACATGATTTTCCTTCAAGATAGAGACTATCTTTGAAGAATATTTTAGGAATGTTTCTGTGGGCAAAACATAGTACAGCCAACAATACTATTGACAAATCTCCAGGAAATTTCTATGAACCATGCAATTTGTAAAATGCATTCATAGTGATTTACCTGCACAATTTAACATAGGCATATGGCTTCTCTCTTCCAATTTGACAGATTTTCCCATATAACACAATAACATGGCAAACAAACCTAATTATTTCTAGCATATCTCTTTTTTATAAGATGAAACAATAAATACTTGGTAATTTTCCAGTGGACTCTCTGGGAAATTTCAAGGAGAGTTTAAGTGTTAAAATTATGCTGAAATTTTTCTCTTTTTCCATTTTTAAGATTTGATTTGGGAGGACAAAATATTTGTCAGAAGAGATTAGTACACTTTCTAAGATAGGATTGTTAGTACCTGGAGAGAGTACTTGGCTACCTGTTAAATCACAGTGACAAGAAAACATTTAACAATACACATAGAAATTAATGTGATTATGAAGAACCCTAGATCTTTCATAACTGAGGAAACTTTTTATTTATTTTTTAGTAAACAAGAGCATAATTAATTAAACATAAAGCACAGAAAAAATGATTCAGGTTAAAATATGGAATCTTTGCTTTCAAGACAAATTAGATAAAGCAGGTAAAAAATAGCAATTCATGTCTTAGTTAAAGGCATTAATCAATAAACCAAAGAAGTAAACCTAATAAGATAAAGGGAACTTTGACAAAATTCTAACCCTTTTCATCATTTCTTTACAGACTTCAGTAACTATTTTATACTGAGGCAAATCAAATTTATTTCCAAGATTTTTTTTTGTCTCTTTCATAGTCTGAAACAAACTGACATTTTATTCAAAGACAATTGCTCAGGAGTCTGAGAGGTCAAAACAATTTTCAACACAGTACCAAGATGTTATTTATGTTAACAGGCAATGTGTTCATTATTGTTATTTCAGAATGATTCGGTAATTACAAATTTAATAATTACTCAGTTTTTTTATCTAATAATTTAAATGTTTAAAGTTATAGTTTCTATAAACAGGAGCTCTTTGAGTTCCTTAAAATGTTTTAAGAATTTTTGTCCAGAGACCAAATATTTGATAACTGCTGCATTAGGACAAAACTATTTTTTTTTCTTGAAAAACAAAAGCATATACACAGTTCGAATTCTTGGTAACTGTTGCTCTTAATATAGCTTCCATTCCTTTTATTAATATTACTTTTAGCCAAAGCAAAACCTGCTATTTCATAATCAGAGGACAGATAATTGAGAACTATTAGGCAAGTGACAAAATTTAGCAGATCAGCAGAGTTCATAAAGACACACATAATGCCTTTCTATATAGCTATGCACATCCGGTCCTCACCTTCTCAGAGTGAAATGGGAACACTTTTCATTATCCTGACTGAAAGCTATAGTGTCTTTATAGTGTATAAAAGTAAAAAGCAAAAAAAAAAAATGTATATAAAAAATATATATATATACGTGTATATATATATATTTAAACTGAAAATTATACTTAGGGATCAATTTTTCAATACTCCCTTAGCAATTCTTTAGCTGTTTAGGTAATTTAGTTAAAAGAATAGACTCAGGAAATTCACTTAACTAGGTATGTATTTGTGGTTTATGGAAAGTGAACCAGTGAATGAAGTTTCTCTGTCAACTTTATGTGTGCAGTGCCACACACTAGGAAAAAACCTGATGCAATCCTAAATCCAATGTCATTGGTAAGGGCTTACTCCCGAGTTTGGACTCTAGAGAGAAATTGCTTAAGATCATGTCCTTTCTCTACCACTTAGTAGCATAGAGAAAATGATGCCTAAGTTTTCCAGTTTATAAAATAGTTGTGTTTATTAAAAGTTAATTTTGTAAAATAGCTTTTATCATCATCATCATCATCATCATCATCTTTAATATCATCACCAGAAATACCTATGCTATTGATAACAATAATAGGTATTTTAGAAAAGAAAAAAAATTATCTCTGTACTCTGTTGTTAGAAACAAATTAACTTTTCGCATAATCAAACCATTTTAATGATAAAACTATGGAAATTCAAAATAAATAAATAAATTTTCTATAATCACAGAGTTTGTGCAACATATGAATGTGAAATCATATAACAATTCTCAAAATGCCGAAGGCCAAGATTTCACACAAAATCTTCTATTTAAGATTGGTACATAGCTATGTGAATGGTATCTCTGGAATTATACAGTGCATAGCCAGTTTGGTTGGGTGAGGTAAGTTTATATTTCAAGGCAGTATTTTTTTAAATAAAAAGAATACATGATCATTAGGAAACATTTGAAAAATTCAAGAGTATACATTTAAAAAAAGAACATAAAATTAATCTAACCTTATAATCATTCTGCCTTGAGATAACTACTCTAAAAGTGCCAGTTTTTTTTTTTTTTCAGTATATGCCTAGGATGTTACTATCATTATTATTATTATTATTATTATTATTATTATTATTTTAACAAAACTTCCATTTATTTAATAAAGGAAAGAGTTGAGAAGAAAGTACCTAGCTTGTTAATTAATTCTTGGCATTTTCTAATATTTAAAATGCGAGAAACTGACTTTGCTTCTTAAGCATTTTTTTAGGGCATAAAGGCAAACAATTTGTCTTTTGATTATTGATTTATTACTCCACTGTTGTAATTATCTTAGGTGTTTAGGGTAAATACCTCTTTACATTGAAACTGTCCCCTCAACACATTTTATTTTCTTTCATATGAATTTTAAGATTATTTTGACAAAGTCTACAATATAGGACTATTAAGATTATAATTTCTATCATATTCAACCTATAAATCTGGAGAAATGTTATTTTTATATATTTATTTTTTCTAAGATTTAGAAAAATTTAGATTTTATTTTCCATTAAATTATACTCATTGGTATCTTTACAGAAGATTTTTTTTTAAAACATTAGTCTTATATGAACATTGTTAAACTTATTCTTAGAAAAGGTTTATTTTTAAATTTTGCCATTTTAGCTGCATTTTTTCTGTTGTTACCACCTAACTGGTTATTGCTGATTTGGAGAAAAATCATTAAAAAAATCCACAATAAGTTTTGATCATTCATTTCAATATTTCTACTTATTTACATGTTATGATTTGTTCCTGTGACAGAATCTCCAAAGCAATCTTTAAAAACTGTTTTGAGATAATGTTTAATTGTTCTTGGTTTTAGAGTTACACCGGTCACTATGATGTAGTTTCAGAATGTCAGACAAAAAATTAAATCTAGTATTTCATAGTGTTTCTTTTTTAAAAGATTTGGTATTAAATTTTTAACATATTTTAAACATAGTATTTTGTGCTTTCTTTTCGTATTTGTTGTAGTATGTACGTATAATTAGTGATCAATTTATTATTAAAATCTTCTTGTTCCTGTCATACATTCACTTTGATTGTGATAGATGATGAAAAATAAGTGATAGAAACGAGGAATCCTTGATTGAGAGCTCCATGAGTTAAACAATTTTTTGGAAGGAAAGCACATCTTTCTAATCTAATGCACAGAAGTATGATTCTATGTTAGGAGTCTCATTTCTAATGACCAGATTTTATGACTTTTGGGACAAAGCCAGATGTGGAAGCCTAATTGCTATAACCACAAAACCCACAAAAATAGATTTTGGGCAGATAGTGAAGGCTTTGGTGTATGAAGTCAACTCAAAGCATTTATCACTGAATTTTTCACAGAATGCTTTGGAAGCCAAAAATATCAGTAGTTGTGACTCAAGAACAATAATTGTATAATATATAACATGAAGAAGAAATAGTCTAAAACACCTTTTAAACTCTTGTGTTTTCCTTGGCTGTTCATCTACACATAATTTAGTGGAAAGTAAGCTCTCAAAATGAAGTGTTTAAAAATAAATGAATATAATTTATATCACTCTTTCATTTGCCTTTTTAGCTGTACCTACATTTATCTATTTGATCTAATGTGCTTTAATTCATATTATTTCTCAATCACTGCCAGCACTAGAAAGAGATTATATAGTAGCTCAGGCAGAAATACAATGAGAGTATTCTAATTAGATTTGGTGCTGGTATGTATGTGTTTGTGTGTGTGTGGTGGGGGGTGTTTGAATCTTTATAAACAGAGTTCTAGACATGGGAGCCCTACCTTTTCCCTTTGTTTCCCTACTTTGTTCTCCCCAAGGCAAGAGCAAGCTTCTCTATTTTATGCCTAAAAGTATTTTTAAAACATACTTTTACAATAGTCCACTTTTGTGTTTTAATAAAAGTACTACTTTAAGTTTTGTAGCAGAAATTGTATATGCAGCTTAAAGTATACACTATTCTTACTTCTACAAGTTTTAAAAATATATGTATACTTATATTTAAGTAGTGTTCTTTAATTTATAAAATATCTTCATTGAATTTAGAACTTATAAAATACTTTAGAGATCATCTAGCCCACAGCAGAGAGATAACCAAAAGGGAAGTTTTCTGTCTGTGTGTAGGCCTTGTAATCATAACATTCATATCTATGCAGCCTCTGTTATGTGCTGATACAGCCTCACTTAAACAAATAAGGCAATATACTTGCATCAATTGAGTCTGATGCACTCTTCAAAAGTTAGTGATTGCTAATGATGACCCCCATCATCCAGACTTCTGCATGCCTTTCTCTTCTAGGTATTTGAGATAGAGCTCTCCCCTACTAATCTATAATAAGATATACCAATTGCTTTTGGGAATTGATACAGGCATCTAGGAGGAGTAGATACACTGTTCTGATTTGACATCAATTTGATGATCTATTTTATTTTCTAAAAATTCAAAATGTGGAAAAGAATATGTTGCAGGCTTTTTTTTTCTTTTAAGGATTTCGCAAGCTTAATCAGATAATGGCACACATTATACTAGTTTTAATCTTATTTAGATGTGTATTTTGCCATTAACCTCATTAAAAAAGTTATGAGGATTATATGATTAATGTATATAAAATGGTAGCTCAAAAAAGACATTCGAAAATAGATTTTCCATGTCTTCTTAGTTTTATTTTATTGTTATTATTATTACTATTATTAATTCACACATTAAGTGCTAACCTTTTAATAACATTTTATCCTTTCACCTAAAATAAAGAAGTAGAAAAGACTGTGCGTTTTTTTTTTTTTTTTCATATAATTTGAAATCAAGGTAAATCCTGCAGTTTTTTCCCTAAATACCCAAAGGCTTAAAATATCTTAGTGCTATGTTTGCAATGCTCAGATCCAAAGGCATGGAGAAATGAATTTACTATCAGAGTTCTGAATGCCTTAATAGATATATTTCCATTATTTGGTAAGTGTAATAAAATATGCCACTGGGGGGAATAAAACAAAATAGTCTCTTTGGTTATGTTCAGTGGGCTAGTTCTTCAATTCAGAATTTACTATGCCTCTCACCAGCCAGGAGACCTAAAAGAAGGAATATCCTTCCCTTCCTGTGTAAACAGTTCCTGAGCATATTTATATCTGTTAATTGCTACAGAGGTGGAACTATCCTGATTGTATTGTGAACAATTGCTAATATTTTATCAAAGTTTTCAAGCTTCGGAAATAAACTGCATATGTAAATCTTTCAGACAGATGCCATTTATATTAATTTTCTTCCTACTGTTATCTAGAGTGTAGTTATATTTTGGTTTAAAATTTACACATTTTTATTCATCACTGAAGATAGGCAGGGAAAAAGGAACTTGGAATATTATGACTATTATCCTCTTTTTATATAAAACATATGAATTTAGGTGTCTCACAATTATTTTTCTGAGGTCTATGATTAAAAAGATCTATGTTTCAATCTTTTCATATAAGTAAGCATTTATTTAGAGTGTTTTTCAAATTTCTCATCACTTCTCTTTCTCTTAAAATTAAAAAAAATTACTACTAACTGGAAACAAGGCACAGATATCCAGGAAATGTAATTTGGCAATAAATGGTATTTTGAAGTACACTGCATGGTTTGTGGATAAATATTTCTTTAATGCATGTAATTACTGGATCAGCAGAATAAATGTGGTCATGTCCTTGTAATTAATACATTGTCAAAAGTTCATTTAAGTATAATAATTTTACTGGAAAAATGCTGTCTGTGTACTTTCTGCAATAATTTGTTAAAATAAGTGCAATAAATATAAAATTACTCAGAAATATATTTTTTTCAGGTTTTTTTTTTTTTTTTTTTTTTTTTACTAGGTGTCACATAATGCTTTCAAGAAACCCCTCCACTCAAATCCTCAAGAATGTGTATGGGTAGATACTAAATATTAGAACTGACTTCTCTAAAAATTTCAGCTTTAGAATATTATAACATAGCATATATTACAGTGTAGTTTGAAAATATTTAGCCAGGAAATATGCAAACTGCTGAATGGTCTTGCCTTTAATACAGGACACTAATAAAGCATGCCTGTTTTCTTCTGCACGCAGCTGGTCATTTATCTGTGGAGGTCGAATTCAAAGCAACACAGAATGCATGTGCTGGAAGGGATCATAGAGATCATCTCATGCAACCCCTTCATTTTAGAGTCTTGTCACATTGCTCCAAGCCTTCCTCAGAAGAATTCTGGGCTCTGCGAAGTGAAACAGCTCTGGGCACTCAAGGAGGACATGATAAATTAAAGGTGCTTTCTTTATAATGTTATGGCCAAAGGGCTGCAGGGAAATATGGTTTACATTGCTTGACATTTTACCTGTGTTGGGCATGTAGCTGGAAGTTCTATAAATAAAGGGCAGTGAGGAAACTAGATACTCAACAGGATTGAGAATAGAGTACACTGTGTGGTAGATGTTGCTTGAAGTGGAATGCAGCTAGCAAAGCCCTTTTTCTTCCTGTTTTGCACAAGTGATGGATGAGGATAAATGACAAAAATTTTAAAAGTGTGGTAGAAGGTGGAATAGGTGGGAGGGAGAATTTTGGACAATTGCTAAATCAATAAGCATAGATTGATAAATTTTGCTTACTTGATAATATCTTCCATCCTCTTTGATTCTCTCTCTCTTCTTTTAATATTCAAAACTATGGCTCCAGATCAGCATTCCAAATACTACACAGTCTCAATTAATTTTCCCATGGATTTCTTTGTCTTATTAGTACCTCATCAGTCCAAATTCTAGCCTGCTTCAGAAAAAGATAGCTACTTTAAAATTAAGTCCAATTCTTCCTATTTTACTGGTCTACTTTGACCTAAAATAGACTATCTTCTTTAATCCTTACAAAGTATCCTAACTCAAATTTACTGCACGTCCTTTATGTTGACTAAATAATATTAAATAGGAAAGAGTTATTAGAACTTAGTAAAGTAAAATCCAGTTTCATGTATTGTGATACCTAGAAACGTATTAACATTTTCTATCTTGGAAAGCATCTCAGTGGCTCCTTTGCAGAAAATTTGTGCTCTCTACTCACACTCAGTCTTTCTCTACATCTTCTTCCTTCACCCTTACTCCCTTCTGTCCTGGGCTTCTTGTAGAAATATTATTATCCCATAAAGATATAGAATCATTCAGTTCTCTCATTATATTGCCCTCTTCCACAGGATCGCATGATGATGGGTATCTTACACATCTAAAGAGATACTCATCAAGTTTTCTAAACAAGAAACCATATTCTTTTATGTAAATTATACTACTCCCTAATTATAGAAAATGACACAATATATATTATTACTGAATACATTTTTTTCTCCATTTCTACTTCTTAAGTCTTATTCGAGTAACTCTTAGAAGTAGATAAAGCCAGTGGGATGAGTCCTTCACAACACAGAAGAATTTAAAATCTAGTTGTGAAAAAATACACACACACACACACACACACACACACACACACAGATATGTGTAATCTAGTACTGGTGGTGACTCTGACAACATGTTTATGTGATCATGTGTTTGCATACGTGGTCAAAAAGTTACAAAAGTAGGATATTTTAAGTATAATTCGTTAAAATTACTACCTATTTCTCCTCTAATTTCCTCTTTATTGCCCCTTTGGTCAGGGGGTATTGGAGTAGCCATAAACCACTTGGGGATATTACTCTGGGGAAGTTCGATGGTACATTAATTTGTGTTTAGTGGGCTATATTTATGTGTTTCACAGACATTTCCATAGGGATGCCAGATAAAATTCAGGACACTAGTTAAATTTAAATTTCAGATGAACAACAGGTAATTTTTTAGTGTATTTCCAAAAAACATTATCTGTTGTTCATCTGAATTTCTTTCTTTTTAAAAAATTAATTAATTAAATTTTTTGGGTGACATTGGTTAATGGAATCCAGTAAGTTTCAGCTGTATATTTTAACACTAAGGGATATGTATGTTTACACTCTGTATTCACCTCCTATAGTTAGATTTCTTTCTGTCACCACATATTTGACTCACTTTACCCCATCTACCCCCTCCCCTCATCTCCTACCTTCTGGTAACCACTAGTCTATAGTCAATATCCATGAGTCTCTGTTTTTTTGTCCTGTTCATTTGTTGCTTTTAGGTTTATATCGCACATATAAGTGATATCATGTGAATTTCAAATTTAACTGGGCATCCTGTATTTTTGTTTGCTAAATCTTGCAATCATATACTTCTTTGGCTTTTGCTAGCTATTCCAGTGAGGGATGACTATCAGGTATGCCTCTTATTCACTGTTCCTACTTTCCATACCCCGGGGCCCAAAGGTGTAGGCTCAGGGGTCACACTGCAAAATGACATGGCCTGTGGTGCTCTGGTACTAGAATATTGTAGGTAGTGGGAGAGAAACAAGGTTTGAAATTTCTTCGATCAAAAGCTAGGCTGTGGAAAGTTTTCTCATATCTTACAGCTCATAAAAAAGAAAAGACCCGATAGGAGTTTCTCCAGATTTGATAATGAACTGTGATTCTGAAAGTGACTTTTCTAAACTACCAATAAAAAAATATCAAATGTACTAAAGGGAAATTTCAATTACCTTTTAATTTTATAAAATATTATAATCATTTTGAAATTATAGTTATATGAAGTCATAATCAAAGAAAGTATAAACAAAAAATGTAAGAGAAAAAAAATTATGAAGATGTGCTAGGAAGTCAATTAATAAAATTATAATTTTTTAAAGATATTGAGCTGTTTACCATATTCAAGAGTTTTTTTGAAAAAATGGTATATTGCTATGTTTTCTCATTCTACATTAATATGTATATATTTATAATTTTGTGTCCTTATTAAAAAAATATTCCCCAAATTATAAAAGCTTTAGGCTTGGTGTGATATCTTGAGAATCATCCAGAGACTCATAAAGTGATGTTCATACTGTATTTGGTTTGTCTTCTAGGTCTTGATTTTTTTCAGTTTTAAAAAGAAGAGCAACTGTAATTTTGAGTCAGTTACTAACTACTATGGCGTGATGGTTGGGATTTATCTGTGGTGTCCGATTGCCTGTGTTTAATCCAAGTGCCATCCTCTTTACCTTTATGACCTGAGGTAAATTGCCTATCTCTCTCTGTGCCTCAGTGGAGTAAACGAGATTATTATTCAGACTAAGTGAGATGATACATACACTTACAAGGATAGCTGATGCCATTCTCAATAAACTGTGGGCAATATTATTATTGTTATTATCAGTGTTATCATTAGACTAAAAATTCATCACATCTGACTCTTTTAGAGCATCAGGTGTAAATGGGAGTATGTTTGGCTAAGGAATCATTTCAAAGTTACTTCATGAGAGCAACCACATGAAGATAAATAAGTTTAAATAATGGAACTCAGAGAAAACAGTGTGACCTCAAGTGTCCTTTACTGTGTAGTGCCAAATGAGAACCATCCAGAGATTCATATAGTTATGTTCATACTGAATTTGGTCTGTCTTCTGGATCTTGGTTTCTTTTCAGTTTTAGGGGGAAAAAAGTAGTTGTTATTTTGAGTCAGTTTCCAACTATTTGTGCTCAAAAGGCAGAAGTTCTATAAAGTAGATTTTCTTAACAATATAAAGGATAAAAAATTATAGTATATCATTCTCTCCTTTAGAGTGTCAAAGTTATTCAAAGTGAACTTATACTATTTAAAACTACACTTGCTCAGGTCCCTCATCCCAATATCACACCCACAATCAAGCCATATAATCAACTTGTTCTTCACCAAGAGAAAACAGAAATTGGGCATCGGTATGGATGATCTTGGGATGATTACTTCTGCCTCAATGAGAAATCGAATGTTACCTAACCGTGAATACTGCTCGTAAACTTCTCTGACATCCATTAATTCATTGTGAAGATTTGATGATAAATATTCAACTTAGATGCATGTGCATATTTGAAATAAAAGAAGAGTAGTAATTTTACATACAAAGAAACACTCATAGACATGGAATAAAAACAAGACAGGTTAGTGTCAAGTATGTGTTATGCACTGAATGTTTATATCTTCCTAAAATTCATATGTTAAAGTCCTAATAATCCTCAATGTGATGGAGATGGGAACTTTAGGAGGTGGTTAGGTTGAGGTGAGGTTATAGGGTAGGTCCCTATAATGGTATTAATGTCCTTATAAGAAGGCGGAGGGAGACCAGAGCATTCTTTTTCTCTCTGATGTTCGAGGACACAGAAAGATGTAGGACATCCACAAGACAAGAAGAAGGTACTCACTGGGGAGTCAAATCAGCCAACATCTTGATCTTGGACTTCCCAGCCTCCAGAACTATGGGAAACAAATTCTGTTGTTTAAACCACCCAATCTATGGTATTTTATTTAGGCAGTGTGGGCTGACTAAGGCATTATGGACTGGAATTTATCCTCTATTACTTTAGTAGAATTTATAGTTGACTTTATTATGCTATTTAACATGGTATGATGTCATTTATTATGATTGTGACAAATACTAGATTTCCCTTCAATGTGCTCTCTCCCGTTGTGTTTTTCTCAATGTGCTCTTTTCCATTACATAGCATTTATCCATGTCAATTGTGGTTACAGATTCTGTCTCCACAGTGAATTCTGAGCTTTTTTCCATACCATTTACCTGAATCCCCTATGCCTACTACCATATCTTGTACAAAGTTATACTGTTAATGTTGTTCAACTGAAAGAATGAGATGGGTGCATATATATATATATATATATATATATATATATATATATATATAATATTTTACTTTTCTAACAGTAACACTTGGCTACTTCATATCTTCTGACTGCCAATAATAGTTACATTGAAATTATAGGAGTAATTCACATTGACACTTTTCATTGTTATTTAAAATCTTTTATCCTTTTTTGAATGAGAATGTCAGACTATAGGTATTGTAGAGTGCATATCTAATATGTAAGTGAATCAAATAAAGACACAATACATATGAGATACAACCAAGCATTAAACACAGAAGGACACAATAAAACCTTAATCTTCATATCTCAGAATATGATTCAAAAGTTTCCAGTAATGTTGTGGAGAGTGGAAAGTGACCATGAAAACATGTTACCAGTGAAGTCTGTATTTTCCTTTCCATGCGCAAACACATATTAAAGAAGCACAGAGTTCTATACTGACTTCCAAACATCATCAGCACAGGGACAAAAGCTTAGCTAAGGCTCACATCTATCATTCTGGTTGGTACATATGGTAATTTTCTCTAAATTGGCTGGTTTTCTCAGGCTACTGTATCATCCTGAGATATTAAGTTTTTAAATTGGCTCTTCCCACCTCTTTTAAAGTTAGATGGCTGATTGCTGTCACATAATTTAATGATCTAGTCCAATCTATACAATGACTGTGTAACATGGGCAAGATAATTGTAGATGAATTGCATGCCATTAATCAGTTGGCTTTTTGTTCTTACATGTTCCATTGCTTATCATTCAAGGAAGAAAATTGTCTTTTGACAGGGGTCCCATTGCAGCCTTTTTACTGTCCAATAACATCAGGGCTGAGATTTCAAAAGATAAATGAAAATGATATAATTGGGGCAGGGAGGACTTAGTTAAAATGCCTGTTTTTCTAGGAATTATTTTTGGAGAAGTTGGAAATTTGCCTCAATATTAGGGAATAGGTTGTAGAAGGATTTTATATTTTAAAATAGAAATAGCTGAAATAAAATAGATTGTCTCATTAAAGATTCACCAATTTATACAATAGACTATCCTTGATTGTGAAATGAATAACACCAAAATTCTAATTCTTGCTAAGCAAACCCCAGTCCTTCCACCCTCAGTAAACAACTGTATTGGCGATAGAATTTCATTTTAAGAGATAACCTAGCCACTCTATTCATTACTATTATACTTTACTCCTTTACAGGTGGCAATCATGCCTTGCTAATTGTTGTATTTCCATAGCCTACCTCAAGTATCTGGAGTTTATTAGATGCTCAATTAATGTTTCTTAACTAAGCTAATCTATTTTTGATCTGGCAAGGCTAACTCTGCAAATAAGAAAGTACTACTAGGGAAATAAATCAATATGAGGCTTCCAGAGGGAGAGGCAGCACTGTCAAGAAAATAGTGACAATTTCTGACTGTACAGAAGGTACAGTAAGCAATCTGAATGCAAGGTAAAAGCCTCACTTGTACTCAACATGTGTTAAGTTTTTAGTCCATTTTATTTTATTTAATATTTAAGGATGACAACAAAATCAAATAAGATTTAAAAATCATCTTTTATTAAACATTATATCTATGTAATTATATTTACATACATATATGCATATACTTATATGTGCAAGTACATGTGGATTTTTTTCATTTGTTAAGTTAACCCAAGGCTTTGTGGGTCAAATTCCTGACTGTGAATCACTTATAGGAAATTACTCCTCTAATGCATCTCAATGCAGGGACAAGGAAAGAAGATGGACTTTGCTTGTCTTCTAGACAGATTTTCTTGATGTTATACCAGATGTTCTTAAATGTACTTTCTGTTTCTCTCCTTTGAATGTTTCTACTTGTATCCTCTGGGGTAAAGATGTTTCTATGGGAATGACTCAATCAGGAAAGTGTGTTTCTTGATAATAACTTGAAGGAAAACTCTTACTGTTGTGAAGGTACTGGTATGTCCGAATAGTCAAGGAAGCAAAGTTGAAAATCTAGAGGGAAACATTATATGAAGTTATTTCAGCATTAACATAAAATGCTATTTATTTTTTTAAACTAAATATTTGAACATATAATATCTTACAAATGGCATTTGTTCTTTTAAAGTGAAACCATTTTTAAGTGGAAATAATAGCAAAAAAATATCAAACTATTTCTTCCAATCTTTTGTAGCTGCATCTTCACTTAGACAAATCTTTGCTTATTCATAACTCCTATTGCTTTCTCTTAAAACCTTCATTTTAGTATAAGCTATATATAAAATGGCGCCTCTTGATGAAAAGCAGATGTTTTTTCATTGCTTGTTTTTCCTTTTAAGAATGTTTAGATTTTTTGCAGTATAATGTACAACGCTAACTCTTTTTAATAAGCAAGAATGTAGCCGTGGCACTTAAGCGAAAACAGGGCATAGAGGCTGGCAGTCATATACGGAGAGCTTCATCAAACACCAGGACATATGAATGTGTAAGAATGAATGATCAGAATTGGGCTTTAAATCAATTTTATCTTCACCGTTTTAACATCAAGAAGAGTTGTTAGTTGTAAACCAATTGTTATGCAACTTAATGAACTAATTAGGAAAATCAGTTGCAATAATAGTATTGGTACAAACTGATCTGAATATAAAAAGTAGAATTAGAATTCTAATACTAAACTTTTTCAACTAGAAAGACTACATAATAATGTTCATAAGATCTGTTCTTTATAAAATTAATCATAAGCAGTTCTTCATTTACTGCATTTGATTTCTACAATTCATTCTTCTGTAATTGTGATACACCACACTGTAATATTTGTGATATTTCTTTTGTGTGTATATATCTTGTGGTCTGCCAGGATGGTCTAGTTAGTTTCTTAAATGAAGTTGCACAAACTGGCTCCAGTATTATTTTTCCTATTCCTTTGCCTCCTTTAGTGAATGAATGGCTGTCATCCAGAGATATAAAATATCAGGACCTCTGTTCAAAGACCACACTTGGACTGGCAGGAGTGCTATAACTGCCTGGTTGAATCACAGACAGAGCTAGTGTATACTTAAACAAACTCACAAATAGTAGAGGAAAGCTATCTGGATATCAGTTAGACTGTTTTCACATTGAATTTTCCAAAGATGGAATCATGAGCTCCAGAAGATATATGCCAGTTGTCACTTCTATCTTTTGTTTCCTAAGTTGTACATTTTTAATATGAATGAAATATTTTTTCTCAGAGGTGACTGGGTAATTGTTTTGATAGTTACATAATTTTATATCTTAGTGATAAAATATTTATGAATGCAATTCAAGATATCTGTTATAAAGAAAAATTGTTTAACCATAGTGGACTAATGGTATGTAGGGAAAATAGGTGTCAAAAATAAATTTATTATATCTTCCAAGTACTGTTTTCTCTGATAAAATACAATTTGTATGATTGTGAAGTAGCACTGTTTATTTTTCCAGTCAAAAAGTCACTGTCAAAGTATGTTTCGGGAGGAAAAAATGGCCTTAAAACAAATGTATCACATGGAATATCTAGGTTGTTAAAAAAAAAAAAAAACAAAAAACAAAAAACAAAAACCTAGGGCAGCATGTTAAAAATGAACATTTTCAATACAATTTGTCACCCATGCATAAATCTTGCTGACATTTTCAGTCACTTTAATAGCCTGCCCATTTTATAAATCAGTATGAACTTGCACAGTTGCAAAAAGTGTGTATTTTGAACATCTCATTTGCATACTTTACCAAAAGCCAATGAGGCAGTGGGAGCAGCACTGGTGATCATAATACGTGTTTGGGGAAAGGCAGAGAAATCACTAATGGCTTTGCCTTTAGGGATTTCTGTACTCCATAGGGGACGAAAATGAGAAATATTTTTCAAACAGCAGGGGTAAAGGTTTTAAAACTAGAAACACATGGAGTGATAAAGATGTTAGTGCCACAGGGCGCATAGCAGGAAAAATTTACAATGTAAAAACTGTAATTTCAGCATTAGGAAGTAATAATCGTGTTTCATCATTGTTATTAAAGCATGACCCTTAAAGTCACATAAATTAGATATAAGTTTCAAGATAAGTTTATTAATCTTTAGCGGGAAAATATTAGGAAAGTTTATTATCAGAAAAGATTTTCAGAGGGAGATACATTTGTGTGTGTGTGTGTGTGTGTGTGTGTGTGTGTTCTCAAGGAAGTCTGTATCATTTCAAAGGGTAAATAAAACTTTGCTCACCATTAGCCAGTGGTTATAAATAATGCCTACAGACAGATAGTTCTTATTCTTTGAAATTAGCAATTTGACAAGATAACATGATATACGAAGAATGGGGACTAACTCATCTAGAAGAGTTATACTTGTCCAGAATAAAATAGTAGGTGGAAACTAAAGCTTACTTCTAATACAGAATGTCGCTTAGGTGAGCTCAATGGTAAATCAATGTTTCTAACATAATTATTAAATTAGTACAAGGTTTTAGGCTTCTTAAAATATTACAAAATTTATAACTAAAAGATGAGGTTTTATTAGTAGCTCTGCAACAAGATTAGTGAAAAGTTACAGCTTAGAGAAAGGTGAGAGCCAATAATTATCAGTGGACAAAAGTTAAAGAGTATTTATGTAAAGAAATTAGTTTGTTTGGTAGTGAATATGCTGTTTTGGAGCTAGACATCTAGATTATGAGCAAAATTTTATTATTTACAAATTAAGACTTCTTGAAAGTCTGGCTTTAGAAGTTGTGAACTAAGTCTATATCTTTCCATAATTATTTAAGTAGACCTGAATCTTGCCAAGATAAGGGAGAAAGCCTGCATTACTAGATTAATTGCTTAATTTTCTTCTAATAATTTGTTTTAACATTTATGGGATAGGATGATGAGTTATAAGACAAAATTAAAAAAATTTTTAGCACAACAAACACTCCTCAAGTACATTATAAACTAAGATAAATCACATTTGTAGCAGTGTTAAATCAAAAATACACATTTTTGTATAGAAGTAAAAATTTTGTTGTAGAAAATATAAGAAAATATAAATGAATATAAAAAATAACTATTTTCTACAAACAGACATATCCACTTTTAACATTCTCATATACGCTATTTCAGAATTTTTAGAATACTATATATAATTTTATCATTTTTATTTTATACATATAATTATAGAAATATACTTTTAAAAAATATGAGTATTATTATGTTTGACACATATAATAAATGAGCAATAGATCAGCATAATGTGGTCAACTATAAAGCATACAAAATTTGAGAGAATAAAAATTAAGAATCATTTAAAATTAGATTAATGCAAAGGACTTTCAATAAGATATTAAGTTTTTGTAATAGATCCCAACTTAATAATATCTGCTACTGATTTATTTAATAACACATTCTCATTCATAGATATTGCTTATCTTATTCTTTTATGAATAATTATTTTAAGTGTTTTATGATATATTAAAAATGCTTTCAGATAGACAAAAATGGTATTTATCCTTTTAAAAAGCAATAACCATCCACAGCAATAAGTTAACTGACAGTCCATATTCCATTGCAGAATCATGACATAAATAGTTTTCATTGCATTTATTAATTTTCTAAAAGGAAAACAAAATATTCCAGTGATAGAAAAATTCGTGAGACATGGGGAAACTGCAAGGATTAAGAAAATAACCATTCTGAATTTGCCCAAACACTTTTTGACTTAAGGTAATATAGTCAGAGAAACTAGATTACTATGGAAAGAAATAGTGAGACTGAGTTGCTAAGTGCTTGCAGAGAAAAGGATGTGGTGTAATCTGTATTATACATAGAGTGAGATAAAAATAACGAGAGAGGGAGAAAGTCAGTGAATCACAATAACTATGATGTTCCAATGCCAAGTCACTGGAAAAAATAAATCATAATTAACCAGCAAGAAGAACACTGGCAGTCTGTAAATGGCAAGGGTGAAGTAAGCCCAGACTTTTGCGCATCTTTAATCCAGGGGGCATTTGAAAATAAACAGAAATAATGAAGAATACTTTTTTGATTCAAAAATAAAAGGATAAGATTGCTTTCCTTTGAGAATTCTGGTTCTGTGTTATTATGTCATTGGTTATACCCTTCCCTTTTAATACACATTGTATTTATGCTATTTCAGTGAAATATTCCATTCAACAAAGAGTGAAATCTTAAGTTTCTGTTGTTTGTGTCCATGGAGAAATTCACATTACAGATTTACCTACCCCGTCGATTGAGATTTGTTAATGTGTTAGTCAGTTCTTGCTAGATTATACTGCAGTAACAAATCACCATCAAATTTACACAAACATTTATTTGTCAACATATTACATGTCTGCATTGTGTATTCTCTGTGGTTATGACTTACATTCATTCTTGGTTCCAGACTAAAAGATCACTATGAAACAATATCATGGCTCTTAAATCATTCTGTCAAATCATCTCACATTTCATTAGCCAGAGAAAGTCACATGTCAAGCCTGATATCAACACTGTATCCATGTGGCATCCCACAGGAAGGCTCTGCAAATGGCTAGAAAGTGGGTTGCAATGTATAACCTTTATGTGGGTTTAGGGGATAATTTTGATGCAATAATAACACGTGTTATATCTGTAAATACAATAATATGATTCACCGCATTGGTAAGCTTTGAAATGAGAGTATTTAACTGCAAAGGATTTTTTTTTAAGTATAGTTTGCAAATGTAGTTTTATTCTGACCATGAGATTTGGTGGGAGGTGGAATATATAGTATAATTGGGAGGATGAGAAAGAAGTGCTGATCATTTCATTAACAAAACAGTTGGAAAGAAGAAATCAAAAGAAGTCACCAAGGAGGCAGGGAAGCTTTTCAGAATTACTTTGTTCTCTAAAGGAAATCTTTGCCATCAAGAGTGGAGTTGTTTGAACCTGTGATACAGCAGGCGCATTTTCTTTCAAGGTAATCAAGTTGTAGCTGGGATGTAACTGCCTAGCTAGACAACTCAGTTTCCAACCTCCTCCTCCTCAGTTATACCTGCCATGTGACTAATATTTGTGGATGTGATATCTGCCATGTCCATGTCTGTTTCCATAAAAATCGCCATGTAAACTACTTCTTGTTCCTCAACCCCCTTTCCTGGAGATGGAAAGTGATGATTACTCTGTCATTGAAAGCCACATATTAGAGATTGAAAAGATACTCTAGTCTGTGTCTGTGAATGTGGCAAAGCCTCATATTTCAATAATTTTGTCTTCTTCCAGTAAAATTTCTTCTTATTCATTAGAGTTATTTTCTATATAATATACATTTTCTCTGTTTCTTCCCTGCTCAAAAATCTTTCAGTGGCTTTCTGTTGCCTACAAATAAAGTAAAAATTTTTAGCACATCTTTCAAAGACCATATTGAATGTACATTCCTGACACTTCTCTACTACATGTATACTATAAATAACAAAGATTTTCTTAGTGTCTCTAATATTGTGTATTGCTCAGCCTCTGTGACTTTGATTATTCTATTCTTTCTAGTAAATCACCTCTCTTTTTCAAAAACCTATTGATTCTTTAACTCTGCCATATCCTGTACATAATTTTTCTCTCAATCCAAACATTAAGAATTACTTGCTGTAACAATGAAAACAAAGTTAAATACATTTGTTAGTATATTTTTTTTTATCGTAGGAATTAGTGTAAGTATAGTTTTTCTGTATTAGGTCATCTTCTTCTAAAAAACAGTATCCTCTTCAACTAGATATTCTCAACACAGTATCTGGCTTGCAACAAGTACTTGTAATTGTAAAGACTATCTTGGAAGATGACCAAGAAATTGATAAAAATTGATTGGTAGATCCTATACTGTCCATCAGTGAGATTTTTGTCTTAGAGATTCAATTAAAGCTTCACGAGATATAATTGGATGGAATTGACTTGTATTGCATATAAACATTCAAGATAAAGATGATCACTGAATGTAGTATGATGAATTAGAATATTATCTTGAATATTCTAGGTTTTGCTGGAATGAGATACTGCTTTTGTACGATTAAATGTCTTCTGTTATCAAGAATTTTTCCCAACTTCTAAGCTATGTATACCATGTTTTGTGACAAAAGGGAACATATCAATGCTTGGAGTTGGGAACTCCATCATTGAGTAAAAGACAGAATTTATATATTAAATATTGATCTCTCTATTGCCATATAAATTTTATTTTTCTCAACTCAAGTCAAATATTTCAATAATTTTGTCAGTTCATCTGTGGTAGTGAAACATTTTGACTACAGAATTTTTCTAAGATTTTTGTCAAAGTAATTCAAGTCATCTTATGATTAAAGATATTAATTATCTTTTTCAAATAATTTGCACCATTATTTTATAATTCTTTTGGGTTTTCAGTATCTCACATTTACTTATAAACTTGTTTAATGAATTCATAATTTTTACATGTAGTGACTTATAAAGTAGATAATGAAATAATCTAGATAAAGGTAAAGCTTCATTTACATTTTTTTCACTATAGTACATTTGTCATTACAGAAAGCTATGACTATGATACATTCGTGGTTACAGAAAGCTATAACAAAAGAAAAAGTGGGGTTGCTTTTGACAGAAGTTTTTCTGTTATATGTGAATTGTTATTAAAAACTTAAGTTACATTTGTTAACTCTCATATCATTTGTTAACCAGTCACATTATCTTATGTAGGATAGTAAGATAAACTAGAAATTATGTAATGACTAGTTATTCAGGAAAAAACAGTGCAAAAAAAATTTAATTTAAGCTAATGATTTTTTTCAAAATTGAGAAGAGATTTCCAAACTGGAGGTTTTATATGGAATAACAGAGTTCTTTGACTCATGAGTCAAAACTAGGAACAAGTATCACAGATCTTAAACTTTGGGAGAATCAATCATAAGTTGTCAGTACAAATTTGAATTGTCAATCCTGATTTTGGCTCTGTTACATTATTCTTGTTAAGATCGCTGAATAAAGACTGAACACTCTATAATATAATCTGCAGTAATTCTGGACTAATTTATTGAACAGAAATGGGCAGAAGGTCCTGTATTTTAGGGATCGTCTAAGAATTCATAAATGATACTCTTGATCTGGAACACATACATTGGCTACATGCAGATAATTATTTTTAGGAGGAAAACCTACCCTCTTGGATTCATTATTAGCATATATCCTATACTAGTATTTTTAAAAACAAACTATATTATCTAACTGTGGTTTAATTAATTGATTCATTGAAAATATATTAAATGTATAATGTTAAACGTATAATTGCTGGTATATTAGAGTTACAAATTCTTATATATAAACAATTGTCCTAGGTCTTGAGAATAAAAACATATGCATGAATATTTAGTATCTTTAAAAAAATCTAGAGATAAATGTACTGCTCTATCAGCTAGCATCTTTAAAGAAAACAGATGGCACTTCAATTTAAGATTATTCAATTAATTAATAAAAATATTCACTCAAAGAATCCAACAGGGTTTAAATAATCTACAAGGGATAGTGGATAACTTGCCACCCCTACGTCTTAAAGAAGAAGAAGAAAGAGTATTTGCCAAACTTGAAGACAGAGAAAAAGGGCTGTTGGAGAGGTGATCACCTCACAAGGGCTAAAATACACCAGCATTCAGTACTCTGCAAGACACTCCTATTGCACTTTCTTCTGCCACACAATGTCCTGAATGCAATGATTAAAAAGAACCAGAAGCTGAAGGGTTAGCAAGCTCATTGAATTGTGCAAGGTCAGCCTCAAAAGGCAGAGGAAAAAAAGGTAGAGGAGCATGGGGAAAAAAGACATCTAGACTAGTGATTATATCTATTTTATGAGTAGGAAACTAAAGTCATAACTGGTAAGTGACAGAATCAGGATTCAAAGCCAAGTTTGTCTGATTCAAGAGACTTCTCTACTTTTCAGCAATGTCTGATAAAGGGTGTTTGCTCTCAAGGGACTTAGAGTATTGCAAAGAAGAGGCTGAACTGCAAAGAAAAGAGCAATACAGAGTTATCGATATCAAGATGTCAAGTACGTTTGCCACCTGATGGCCATGGTTTGCCTTTGTCCCACCATAGGTGCCGAAGGAGGAACTACCACTTTATTTTATGTGTGCATGAATTCAGAAATGACCCTGTGCCCAGATGAAAATTATGAGAGAGTGCTCACAGGAGTATCACTTAAGTAATGCAATTATTCATTTAAAGATGTTGATTGCAAAAGTAAATCGAGCTTGTTTGTTCCATACCTTCTCTTTCTATAAATTTTGTCCAGAAATGTGGTTTTTTTACTTTAGCATTTTGGGAGAATTGGTGGAGACTACAAATATTTTAACTTTGGGATCTTTCGAGTGTTGTTTGTTGTCGTGGTGGTGGTGTGTCGTGGTGTTTGAAGATCCAGGTAGCATGAGCTTAATCTCCATTGATCATACTCATGCTTCTAAGTCTTCTAAACCTGAGATTAGAATAAAAATAGGAACTTTGTCAAATGCAAAATTTAAAATGATCAGAAAGTACTTTGGAAAAGATGAAGACTGCTTTTTCCTCTCAGCCCTACATGTGTGGAAATATCCTGTAAAACTTCAGTGTCAGCATCCAAACATTATAAAGGATGCCACTGTGCATTCATAAAACTCCTTAGATTATATTGTGAAATCATTTTCAATCGTTGTCACTGTGCTACCAAGGGTAGCTTAATAACTCTGGTCTAAACTCTGTGATTACATACACTCAGATGCTAATTTGACATAATTGAGTGTGGTCTTTTGTTTGATTCTACATTCACTTTATATTCAATATGTGAAGACTATGTTTAGTAGTGGTTATCAAGAGTAGAAAAAGCCCCACAGGTGCTCCCCCCAGAATGAAGCTTCTAAGTCACCTTTTCCATTAGCTGCTAACATTGTTAATGGCTGAGACAGCTGGTGCAGGCATGAGAGAATTCTGCAGTTTCTTTACATGGGACAAAATTCATTTAATCCCAATCTAAATGCTCTATTTCAATGGCACATCTGTTTAGGTGACACAATGTATGTATTGTTTTAACATCTTGAACATTTTCAGTTTTGTAAGATTATCTATAAAAAGATGCCTGACCAATTCTTAGTCTTCTATATGTATCATCTCATTTCTAAATCCTTACAAATACAAAATTCATATATATATATTTATATATTCATATATTCATATTTTACTTAAGGCAGGGAATTTGAGTTTTTAAACTTGTTAGTTCTGATGCTTCTATTTTTTGTTTTTGTTTTTTTTTGTTTTGAGAGTCACAAAGTTTCAACTATACATTTGTCTGCAATTTTAATATAAGGTAACATAAAACTTAATCCCATCACAAGTAAAATAATCATTGTTTGAATAGTTTCTTTCAAGAATATCACCTAGCATTATGTTTTTTTATTTTTAATTGATATTTCATCATAAGAACATATTTTATTGTTTCAACTTCATTACTATATTTTTATAAAAGGCAAATAACTATTCATCATATAAGTGGGTAATATGCACACACACAGACATGCGCGCGCACACACACACACACACACACACACACACACCATGCCTATAAACTTTGAATCTAGTATTAACACTTTCACATTAATTTTGAAACCATGGGTTATGATAGATTATATTATTATTTGAAGTTATTTGCTTATCTCTGAGCAAACAGTCACACAGGACTCCAGACATTTGGGGGGCTTGGTCATGTGTCTTGTTTTAGTTGATTGAATGTGATCAGAATAGATATCCATCATGTCTGGGCACAGTTTTAAGAACTATTAGATAGGTCATTCCATTTTCTTTCTTCCATGAGAATGACATATCCTAAATGGTGACTGTGCCTTCAGACTGAACCTTTTAACCTAAATGAAAAAGACGAGTGAAGCAGAAATGACCTCCAACTTAAATGCAATACAAGCAAGAAATAAATCTTTACCAGTATTGTTTGTTGTTGTTACCACAACATACCTAGAAAGAGATAACTAGCAGATAAAGAAATTACTATCTCTAAATGAGGTACTGCTAAATCTAAAATACATGGTATTGACTTCAGGGCTATAAAATGAGAGGTGCAGAAACTCTTTGGAGAGACAGGAAAAATAGAGAAACTTTATAGAATGGTGATATATTTGGTAAATGTGTTTCTTGCAATAGCTCAAAATGCTGGTAACATACTTTACAAACTTGTGGTTTTAGATAAATAGGTTGGGAAACAAAATGTAACAGAAGTGACTTGGTTGCTTTTGGCAGCATTAAAGAAGGTAATAAAAAGACATGAGCTTATTTTTTTAAAAAGGTTAAAAATAATGGGAAAAATGTGGATTTAGGAATTTCAGAATTTGCAGAAAGATAACTTTTTTTTCTTCCCCCCAACTTAGTAAAAATAAAATTGAGAAATGCTTTGAATTAACAAGAACTGAAGTTTGGCCTAGGGCTAAGGTCAAATCAAGGAGGCTACTAACTTGCCTTAATTAAACTCCATGAAGAGATTAAGTTTGCTCTCAGAAAATCTTTTCACTTGGGCAAAATGGCTTACAAGAGAAACAGTATTGTTTTTCTACTGCAACCTGAGAATCTCAAGGTATTGACAATTAAGAGAGAGAGGTGCATTACAAAAAAATCATGGGCATATCTACTGGAATCTGGAGCTTACTGGAAACATAGATGAAGACTTGAGAAGTTTGTGCTACCAGTATTACTTCGAGGCTGTACTAAAAAACAATAACAACAAAAAAAATCAATATGTGAGACTTAAAATGATATTGAGCTTCCAACCATCTACAATGAAGACACATCTGTTAATATTCATTAGCTGTCAAAGAGACCATACAGTTTAATACTTTTTCTAGATGTGTCCAATGAGGATGAAAAAGGAAGGATCTATTTGAGGTGGAACCATAAGCAAGAGAATCTGGTGATATAACCATGAAGCAGAATTGAGGACTAATCCTGGAAGATTCTATGTTCCCCAAAGTAAGTGGCATTCAGAATATCTTTCTGAAATAATTTCAGGTTTGCTATGAACCAGTTGTTTGATGCCTTCCATTTTTCTTTTTTTCTGATGAAATGTTTATTGAGATTAACGTGTCCCTGTTTCACTCCTAAATGTTTGGTGTGATGTTGCAAATAACTTGGCTCTGTCATTCATGCATCTTTGTCAAGCCATATTCATGATGTAGAGACAAGTATAAGACCCTGCATTTGAGTCTAATGTCATGATTGGTTGAGACTTTTTGTGATACCTTCTTTGAGAAAGAATGTGTTTTGTTTGTAACGAGAAAGCAAGTGGATATATAAGAGTAAAGGGTGAAGAATAATAGATTTATTATTATTCCAAATTATTCAATTCCCTTCATGAAGAAAATAATACATATCTTTCTATTGCCATGTGAATGAAGGTCATTCCCCTGAGAGGCAATTACTCTTGTGACCCATGGATATGAGGAATAACCATGTGATGTTCTTTGACCAATGGGATAAAACTAAAATGTTAACACCATTTCTAAGTAGAAATTTATGAGCCATGAAGTAGTTCAGCCATTTTTTTCCCTCTGCCATGGGAGTAGTGTCCCAGAATGCAGCTGCTCCTTCAGCCTGTAATGAAGAAGACATGAGAAGCAAAGAAGAGCCACACCCCGTATGAGGCCAACATGGAGCAGGAGTGATCATTTGACTTTCGTTTTTAGTTTTGAAAGAATCACCTAGAAAAAGCTGAGTGTTCCATAATAGGTTGAACTTTTTTTCTCACTTTTCTTTGGTAAGGGTATAAAAAGACAATAAAGGCATTTTTCAGGGAGTTGTTAAGAAAAACAGCTAGGCATTATCTACAGTAGTTTGGATGCATGGCAGCACCAAGTAATGTTGAATAGAGAGGTCAAAAATCAGGATATTGCCTATGGTTTCTTAATTTCACAGTTTAAGGCACCTGAGAGAATATTTAAGTGAAGCTCCAAGTGACGGTTTCATCCTTTAAACTTTTATACATTCGCTATATCTCTCATTGTCATCAGCATTGATGAACATATCTCTTACTGTATTGGAATGCAACCATTTTCTTGACCAGGGAATATGTTCCTTCACTTTTTTCTCTTTTCTTCAATACAGTCTCAGCTAATGCTAAGATTCCTTGCTTTCTGAGTTGTCCACATAATTCATCTTCGGCATTTTAATCTGTCATGCATTTTGCAAGGCAGCCTTATTACTATTTTCACCTTTTGATAATGTAGTTTGTAATGAGCTTAGCTCATCTACCATACTGCACTTGACAAAAAGAAAACTAGAATAAAATATTACTCTTCAAATCTAAAGATTCAAGTTGTACTATTGCAACATTACTCAAGAATGTACATTAAGAAAAATTGTCAGAGGCTTTTAAAGTGTCAGAAAGGGCAGGATCTACATAGATAAATTATGAGAATTTTCTTTTTTCTTTTTTTTCTATCATGCCCAAAAATATCACTACCAGTCTGCATTCTGTATTGTTGAACCTGTCTTTAAAATAAGAAATCCTAAAACCGTGTATAGCATTTCCCTATTAGCATTGGTTTTATTTTTATACTTCCTTTGTTTATGTTTTCTGAATGTCTTTGATTCATTAAAGTTTCTATCCCAGATATCTGTGCATTAACATACCAGTCCTATGCTTGACTAGTTATTCAGCGTGTACATTTTTATTGAAATTTTTATTGAAATTCAATTTAAAACATAAATAATGTTATGCCACTGTGATGTGATTTGCTTAGAGAGACACTATTTTAATGTTATTCAGGAACATTAGTTAGTAGTTTTTAATGTTAATAGGAAGGTAGTTTTCAGGATATCATCAAAAATAAAGATTTTGTAGGAAAGAGTAAAGAATTACTGTGGTAATGGTAATTAATGCATGATTTATTATTTTTACTGGATAATAACAATGATAATATCAAATATTTTTTAGTTCTTATTGTATTCAGGCATAATTCTAAGCTCTTTACATATGTTAAATTATTTAACCTTAAAACAATCCAAAGAAGTGGCTGCTATTATTACATCTGTTTTATAGACGAGGCAATTAGGAAACAAATAAGTTCAGAAACTTGCCCATAGACAAACAGCTAATAAGTGGTGGATTTATCAAACCCAGACAATCTAAACCAGAGCTCCTCTTTTAAAATATAATAGATTCAAAAATACTAACATTAAAATTTTTATTACTATACAGATATTCTCAATCTTCTAGTAATGTAATATACCAAAAACCACAAAGCTTTAGAGTCGTTGTAGGGAAAAGTTTTTAGTTGGATTTGGTATTCAGTTCCTAAACTAAACCTTATAATTTTGGTAGAGATGTTTGCCAAAATCTGTGTTTACAGCCTATACAGTAGAGTTATATTTGTTATCTTATGTTACTGGATATTTTATTTATGGGTTTATTCTCTAAGTTAGGAGATTCTAAAAGGCAGGAAGGATGATTTATTTATCTTGCTGACACTACATCATCATTGCCTGTCTTTGCAGCCCCTTGTAAGTAAAAGACATTGTCACATTACTTATGTAGGTTCATTTTTCTCTAGTTTCTAAGTCAGCCCTAACATCTAGCATTATGGGGAATTTTTGTTGTTATTGTTATACCTATACATGGACCAACCATGCAGAATCACAGTGCATTTATTTAGTATCTCACAGCAGCCCTTTCTGAAACATTCAAAGTGTCCTACTATCCAAATGAGATGTATACAAGTATCATTACCTATCAAGACCCAGTCTGAATTTTCCAGGCCTTCTCCTTTATTTCAAAAAACATCTTCTCAACCTTGTGCAATGTACAAACACTATTCTATTTTCTGCATCATCTCAGTAGTTGGTTTTGGTAATATTTATTCAGTTTCTGATCTAAATATGCCTCCTGTTCCAGATTGTCTTCATCTCAGCACTGACAGACATTGCAGAGGTATCAGAATGCTTTACACATAGAAGTACGTTTCATGTAGACACACAAAAGGCACACAATACATGTGTACAGAATTGAGTGGAAATATCCAACTGAGATTATTCTATGAAGAAATGCATTTAACATAAACTCAGTTGAAAAGGGTAGGGTTAAATAAATTGGTAGGATTATATGATTTAAATCAAACTGTTTTTAAAGTGGATACTGTTCGATGTTTAGCTATTAATAGATTAATGGATTTAAGTGATATGTATTAAATACCCGTGGGTAAAAACATACATTCCATTACAGATAACATTCATATCACACATTTGGCCAAAGTGTTTTGAAGGAGAAATAAGTATTTTATTTATGGAGTGCATGGAGTATATGTTTTTTCTTTGCCTGCAAGGAATGAGCACTTACAGAAGACTAAAAGAATGGGATTCATGTAGAGAAATTACTTTTTTTTAAGTAGTATAATGTAGTTAATTCATTGATGAGCAACAAGGGATTATCAATTTTCATAATTAGGCCTTGAATTCTAAACAAGTGGCAAAGCAGTGAATGAACTATTATTATTTTTTTTTGTAGAGATTAATAGGTAATTAAGGTATGTAAAGCAATTAGCAATGGTTTGATTAATAAATAACTAATACATAGCAACTTACGCTAATACTATAAAAAAACAAAAATACATAAGAGGAAGAGTATGAAGTAGTTGGTCATTGTCCAGCCCATGGAACAAATGTCTGAGCTGGTTACTGAAGGACTAGCATGAAAAGGATCTGGGAAGAGCCAGAACCTGGAGTTCTTCTTTGCCATGTTTAGTGTCTGGAAATATATGATTATATTCTAGAATAGCAATTAATTTCAAGGATACAAGATACCTTTAGTTCCTGATAGACAAGAAAAGTAGGACAAAGGGGAGTCCTAGGAAATTTAAGATTGGAGTGCAGGCACACTGGGTGTTTGGGCTGTCTGTAAAGAGGTTCAAATCTTGGACTGCGACTCAGCTCCAGGAATTCAGTCTCTAAGAAGGAAACGTGTACAGACATTACCGGATTCTATACTTAGTAGATGGTGAACAGTGATTTGCAACACTTCTGCCCATCAGAATCACCTGGCAGAATTTTAAAATACTGTATTGTGTCTAGATGGCTGGAATCCATCCCCAGAGCAATTAAATGGTAGTTTAATTAACTGTTTTATGGTGGGAGTTGAACATGAGGGTTGTTGTTTGTTGTTGTTTTTGTTGTCATTTTGCCTCTGTTGTTTGTTTATATTTTGGTTTTAGTTTGTTTGGTTTTGTGCTATAAGTTCCTGGTGATTCTAATGTACAATCAGGGTTGAAAACTACTGCTTTACAGTGCAGGCAGAGCACCCGGGATTCTTTGAGAAATGCATATTTTGATTCAGTAGTCATGAGGCTGGGCTTGAGATTCTTTATTTCTACCAAGCTGCTGGTGCTGCTGGTTCACATGCCTCGCTCTGGATAATAAGGTTCTACCTTAATGTACAAGATCCCACCCTGTTTCTTATGCTTTGTATCACAGAATATAATTTGTTTCTTATCTCTTTAAAAAAAAACAAAACAAAACACTTGAACATTATATGACAAGATTTTACTATACTTCACATTGGAAGGGTACATTTTTAAATTATTTTATTAAGGGCAGCTATCAGATCCATTTCAGTATACTAGAGTAAGCAATGGCTTTCTTTTTCTAAGTTCTGAAATTCTAATAGATATTTATTGTAATATGTAAGTTAAGAGATTATATTAGGTACATCGGCTTTGGAAAGCTGTATAGAGACCTTTATAGTCTACCTGCTTACTCTTTAGGACAAATTGAACAAAATATATTAAACAAACAAGACAGAAACAGACTCAAATACAGAGAACAGACTGATTATTGCAAGATGTGGGGTGGGGAGGTTGAAGGGCTGGGTGAAAAGGGTGAAGGGAATAAGAAGTACAAATTGGTAGTTGCAAAATAGTCGTGGGGATGTAAAGTACAGCATAAGGAATACAGTCAATAATATTGTAATAACTCTGTATGGTGTCAGATGAGTACTACAGTTGATGTCTAAGATGCACATTAAACTTATCTAAACAGTACTCTTAGTTCACTTCTCTTATCTCTTTCCTATTTCTGCTACAACCCTCCCTCTCTCAATAAATGACGCTATTCATTTAACTCAAACCAAAATTTAGACATCATCCTTAATATCCACCCACATTTAATCCGTTAGCAAAGTCTATGTGTTATACCAGAAAAATGTATCTCACATACGTCCAATACTCTTCATCTCCACTGCTACTGTCCTAGACCAAGTTACAAAACTCTCTTTCCTGGAATGGTGCAATAGTCTCCTAAGCAGCCTTCCTACCTTCAGGTTTGACTTTCTCCCACAGCAAACAGTAATTTAAAGAAAAAAAAATGTATTTAAAAAAATGTTCAATTACAGTTAACATTCAATATTATATCAGTTTCAGGTGTGCAGTATAATGGTTAGACATTCCTTTAACTTATTAAGTGATCCCTCTGATAAGTCTAGTACCCACCTATTGACTGAGGGGATCACTTTGTAAATTATATAAATGTCTAACCACTATGCAGTACACCTGAAACTAATATAAAAAAATATTGAATTTCATCTCTAATTGAAAAATAAAAATTTTGAAAATAAAAGGGGTGTTCACTATATTTTCCCATGTGACTCTCCAAAACATGACTGCTTCAGCAAGGACAACAGGAGAGCATCTCTGGCACATGAAATCTCTCTGACTTGTTCCTAACTCTGATCACTAGACCTTCTTTTAAAGGTTTCATCTGATTAGGTCAGGGCCAGTTGTAATATTCTCACTTTTTATTAACTTAAAGTAAACTGATTAGAGGACTTCCTTATGCCTGAAACATCTTTTCACAGTTGCCGTATAACATAATCTAATCACAGGAGTAATATCTCATTATATTGATAGCACCCAGGGGCATGTCCCCTATCCAGAGCCACAGAGGCAAGGCTGCTACCCCAGTGGGACTAGAAGGTGGGGCATCATATCTAAGGGTACTATTCTGGAGCCCTAATATCTAGTGGAACTTGCCTTGCTAAGTTTGGACTTGCTTAGGAGCCATCACTTGTCTGATCTGACAAATTCAGAGCTAGAGAGGAATTTTGCATCAGGATGAATCATATCTCCAGTTTCATTCATTACCTAATTTAAGTGATAGTTAGATGAGACTTTGGTCTTTAGGTTTTAGAGTTGAGGCTGTAATGAATTGAGAATATGGAGTTATTGGGATAAAATGAATGTATTATACATATGAGAAGGATATGAATTTTGGGGGGTTAAGGGGAAAATAAATTGAATGTTTGTATCTCCCCAAAATTCATATGCTGAAGAGTCATGTGAGCACACAATGAAAAGGGGCTGTCTGAATCCCAAGGGGAGAGCTCCCACCAGACACCGACATTCCTAGCACCTTGACCATGGACTTCCAGATTCAAGAACTGTGAGAAAATAAATTTCTGTTGTTTAAGATATCAGACAATGGGATTTTGTTATGGCAGCCCAAGTATATTAAGATCATACAGTATATATGGTTAGCTGAAATAGATGATGTCAGACTTTTATACAAGTTATACTAATTTATGTTTCTACTAGGAGTTCATCAGAATTTTCATTGGTTTACATCCTTGTCAACACTTGCTATTTTCTTTCTTTTTAATCTTAGCCTTTTAAATTGGTAGATAGGTAATATATTAATATGGTTTTATTTTGCATTTCAACAATAAGTAATGAAATTTAACACTTTTTCTTACTTATACTGGGTATGTGAATAATATTTTCTTGTGTTCAAGCCATTAGTCCATTTTTTAAAGATGAACCATCTTTTTCTTAATTATAAGTTTTTAAAAATATATTCTGCATACAATATATAACATATTTTGTCAGTAGTGTGTTTTGCATATACATTCTCCTAAGCTATGTATTGTCTTTGTTTTTATTAAAAGAAATTCTTACTTTGTTTTTATTAACAGAAATTCTTAATTATATTTCAATTAATCAGTATTTTATTATATGGTTAGCACTTTTGGATCTTGCAAAAATTGTTTGATTCAAAGTCATGAAGAGGTTCTATATTTTTTTATTAAAACGTAATTGCTTTACAGTACCATCGAGTGTAATGAGTCAGAGAAAGACAAATTGTGTATGATCTCACTTATATGAGGAATCTAAAAAACAAAGAAACAAAACAAAACAAGCTCATAGATGCAGAGAACAGATTGGTGATTATCAGAGATGTATGGGCGGGGGTGGGGGGGAGGGTGGAAGCAAGGCAAAATGAGTGAATGGGTTCAAAAAGTACAGTTATAACTTTATAACTTCCAGTTATAAAATATGTCATGGGGATGTAATGGGCAGCCAGGTGACTGTAGTAAATAGTGCTGTATTGCATGTTGAAAGTTGTTAAGAGAGTAGAAGTCCTCATCACAAGGTAAACATTTTTGGAAATATGTATGATGACAGATGTTAACTAGACTTATTGTGATGACCATTTCACAAAATATATGAATACTGAATTATTATGTCATACACTTGTAACTAATATGTTATATGTTAATTATACCTCAGTTAAAATAATTAATTAATGAAAAAAAACTGCAATCCACATGGAATATCTTGTGTATTTGCTATAAGAAAAGATCTAAATTTATTTTTTTCATATGAATAACTAATCAACTTAGTTTAAAAAATGGTTAATCAGAAAGAAGGCAAGAGAAAAATTACAAAAAAATATAGTTCATTCAATTCCATTTACTGAAAACACCATTTTTTTTCTACAATAAACTGCATGTCACTTTTTTTATAAATCATATGACTGGTTCTGTATTCATCTGTTCCTATGTTTCTCACTCTGTTCCACTGGCTAATTTTTTGTTGTTATACTCAAATCCTGCTATCATAATTAGTATTAGTTGTTAAAGCTTTATATTAATAATCGATAATGGGTAGTAAAAATTCTCATGTGCGTGTGTGTGTGTGTGTGTGTGGTTTCCACTCAAACCTCCGCTACAATATGTAACGAAAGTAGTGGTAGCACCCCGTGGAAGCACATGGACACCCCACCTAGTGTTTGATTTGAATACTGAGACTGGTGACTCCACACATACACCAAAAGGGTATGAAAACATTGATTACTTACATAATGAGGCTTTCTAGGGAAAGCAGAGCAGGCTTCTACACAAGCGTAAAATTAGCTGAAGAGAGACAGGAGGAATGACTGGTTTGAAGATCTGTATTTGTTATGGTGTTGGGTTGGAGTGAGGGTTCCCTCACTCAGGCTGCGTGTTAGGTGGTTTGAACTGTCCATCAGAGCCAAAGGAGAAACCACCTGGACTTTCTTATTTGCTTTCCCGAATGAGCCAGAAGGAGAAGGAGAGGCAGTGGGGTCTGAGATCTCCCAGCAGTCAAACATGAAAAAAGAGAATCAGATTCTTTTTACATTTGTTTTATTCTAAAACTTTGAGGTAAAGTTTCAGATATTTTGCCTATATATATAAGATTTATTGAATTATATCAAATGAATTATGCTTCCAAATCTGGTTAGTATTAATCTCATATTTTTGAAATTTTCTTTATCTGAAAGAGAAGTGTTACATTATCCATATACTGTAGATTCATCCATTTCCCACTTTAATTTTATGAATTTTTATTTTATATATTTTGACTCTGTTATTGGGTGCATACAAATTTAGGATTGTTAAATATTGGATTGACCCCTTAATGATGAAATTGTTTTATTTCTATGAATACCTTTGAGTTAAGCTAAATGTATCTGATATTAGTATAGTTACAACCAATTTCCTTTAGTTAATATTTGTATACTCTTCATCCTTTTACTTTAAAATTTTTCTCTCCCTACAGCTTGTAAGCAGATTAAGTGTATGTGTATATTTTTAAACAGTTTTAAAAATCCCAAAATTTTACTTATAGTCTATTTAAATCAATATTGATATATTTATATATATACTCACAACCATGCTCTTTTTTATTTGCTCATTTTATTTTACTTTTGTAGTTATTCTCTTGCTTTCTTTTTGATTAATCAAATATCTCATTCTATTTTTTCTTCAATTATATCATTATGATTACTTAATTATTCTCATACTGATGATTATATTGCCCTTTTGTTACTGTTATTAAAATCAATTTTTATTGACTTTAAGTATTTGTTATTAATTTTTACTATGAAAATTATTACTTTATGAAATACTGTATATCAGAATATTTACATTCTGTCTTCTCTAAGTCCCCCAGATTTTACAATATTGTGGTTGTACATTTTAGTTTATTTATAATGTCAACCACATAAACCACTGCAATTATTGTTTGTATAATTACTGGTTACTTATATTTTCCAATATATTTACATTTAAAAAAATTCTTCTTTCCTCTATTTTCTTGTTTCTTTTAAAGACTTTTTCCCTTTTGCCTAAAGATATTAATTTAGCTTTTCTTTTAGTGAAGGTCTGGTGGTGGCAAATTATCTCTATCAGAAATTGCCTCTGTTTACCTTCCTTTTTGAAAGGATATTTCACCTGGATAATCTAGGTTAACAGTTATTTGCTGTCAGTAAAATGCCATTTTATTGTTTTGTATTTCATAATTTCTATTGATTAGTCATCTCACAGTATTCTTGTATAACTGTTAAAATAACATATTTTTTCCTCTACCTGCTTTTAAGATTTTCTTTTATTTTTAATAGTTTTCTTAATGGGTATTTTATTTTATTTTTATTTTTGGAATTTATTCTTTTTAGAGTTTGCTAATCTTCACAAATTCATGAGTTGACATTTCCAATACATTTGGAAATTCATTGTCATTATCTCTGCAAATATTATGCCCATTCTCTTCCTCCTCTTCATCTATGACTCTTATTACAGGTATTATAGAACCTTTAAACATGTTTTACTTGACTCTTATGCTTTGTCCTTTTTCTTTTTCATCTAGTTTTTTCATTTCTTTGCTTTAGTTTTTACATTTTCTATTAATCTGTCTTTCAGATTACAAATCCTGTGTTAATTTGCTTGCAGTCTACTGTTCGACCCCATTTATTGAGACCTAAATTTCAAATATCTTATTTTTCAGGTATAGAATGTTTGTTTTGATATCTCCCAATAGTCTATTTAAATCTTCTTCCCTTTTTTTCTTTATTTATTATTTTCTATTCTCTTAAACATAATAATCATGTATAGTTAAAGCCCTTACTTGCTAACTCTAATAATATCTATTGCCTATTAGTAAATAAATGTATTCTGTTTTATCTTGATTTTTAACTTTTGCTTAAGTCTCTTTCTCTTTTCAGCCTAGTATACAGTATTTTTTTTATGTATACCAGATATTACACATAAAGGTGACACAGAAGTTCAAGATATTATTACCCTCCACCTGAGGGTCTTCCTCTTTCCTCTTCTAGACAGATAGAAAAGGGCTGAAACCTCAGTGAAATTATGATTGATTTATTGCAGAACTTGGTTGTAGTTGCTAAGATTTATTCTACTTGTCTCATTTCTTAGCATGACTCTCTTGAGATGTTAATTTAAAACCCATTTTTTCTCCCTGTCTTTATCTTTTTGAGATTGCAGGAAACTGAGTTTTACCTTCTAGAGTTTCCCAACCCAGCTCTCAAGTTTGTAAACTCATGCAACATTAAATCTGGCAAAAAAAATATATTCTATGGTGACATTGGTTAAGGAAATCCAATAAGTTTCAGCTGTATACTTTAACAATAAGGTGTACACACACACACACACACACACACACACACACACACACACACACACTGTGTGTTCACCTCCCATAGTTAGATTATTTCTGTCATCACGTAATTGACCACCTTTAACCCATCTAACTCCCCCTTCCCCCACCTCTTACTCTCTGGTAACCAAAAGTCTATAGTCCATGTCCATTAGTCTCTGTTTATTCGTCCTGTTCATTTGTTGTTTTTAGGTTTATATCCCACATATAAGTGATATCATGTGATTTTCAACTTTTTCTGTCTGGCTTATTTTACTTAGCACGATTATCTCAAGGTCCATCCATGTTGTCACAAATGGCAATATTTCTTAATGGTGAAAAACTAAAAACCTTCCCTCTAAGATCAGGAACAAAGCAAGGCTGTCCACTATCACCACTGTTATTCACTATAACATTGTAGGTCCTAGTGAGTGCAGTCAGGCAAGAGGAAGATATAAAAGGCATACAAATAGGAAAAGAAGAAGTTAAACTGTCACTATTTGTGGATGATATCATTATCTATATAAAAAACTCTAAAGACTCCACAAGAACACTACTAGAAATAATAAGCAAATATGGTAAAGTCTCTGGATACAAAAATCAATGTTTAAAAATCCATAGTATTCCTATACACTAATAATAAAGTGTCAGAAAAAGAAGTGGAAAAAAAATTCCTTTTGCAATTGCAACAAAAAGAATAAAATACTTAGAAATAAATCTAATGAAACATGTGAAGGACCTATATAATCAAAGACCTATATAATGAAAATCAAAGAAGATACAAAGAAATGGAAAGATATTCTGTGTTCTTGGATTGGAAGAATCAACATAGTTGAAATGACCACATTACCTAAAGCATTATACAGATTTAATGCAATCGCCATCAAAATCCCATCAGCATTTTTTAAAGAAATATAACAAAATATCATTAGATTTGTGTGGAAGCACAAAAGACCCTGAATTGCTAAAGCTATTCTGAGGAAAAAGAACAAGACTGGAGGCATCACTCTACCTGAGTTCAAATTATATTACAAAATGAGAGTAATCAAAAATGACATGGTATTTACAGCAAAACAGACACATGGACCAGTGGAACAGATTCAAGGGTCCAGAAGTAAACCCATATTTATATGGGCAAATAATTTTTGGCAAATATCTTGAAGGCGAGGCTGGCCAAGTTTCCGAAATAGCCTTCTACCCTAACAGGTATTTGTTTTCCAAGGTTTGTTAGACTCTAAGATGTTTTATGCTGCTTTAAAAAATTTTTTTTCAAATAACTCATTTCTTCTATATAACCTTGAAATTCTACAATATCTTTGAGGAAACACTAGCCTAATGATGAGGCTTCTCAAATTTCTAAATTGTCACTCCTATACTGCTAGAACATTAAGAGTTTAGCTATTTTTTTTTTTTTTAAACCATTTTGGAGTATATAAGTCTGGGATAAACTTGATCAACCCATGACTGGAAAATGCCCATAATTTGGCAAATATCTCTAGGGGCAAATATCTGATGAATATGAGGTCTCATTGGAAATGTTCTCTACTTTCTGGAAATTTAGTTCATCTAACTCTTGTTCATTTAAAAGTTCTTGCCTGTGAAAATGATTTTTGAAATATATTTCACTTTTTCTAATTGCTTCAGTGAGAGCATTGCTTAATGCAACCTTTCACATCCTACTCATAGTATCTTTTCTAAATTAGATATATTGAAAATATAGTAAAGTTTACTCAAATACATGCTTTAATAAACTAAGACAAATATATACAGCTATGCAATAATTACCACAACCATAATACAGAATATAGAATATTATCAGCACCTTGAAAAGTTGCCCTGTGTACCTTCCCATCAGTGACTTTCTTCTACTACTAGAGCCTGGCAGTCATTAAATTCTCTTTCTATAGTTTTGCCTATTCCAGAATGAAAATACAATGAAAATAGGATTGATCGTTCAGTATGCAGTCTTTTGTGCCTGGCTTTTTTCACTTAGTTTAAGGCTTTGTAGATTCATCCATATTGTTACATGCATCATTAGTTCATTTGTTAATATTGCTGAATAATATTTAATTGTATAAGTTGATAGATATTAGTGGTGTTGCCAGGTTTGGTGATTATGAATAAGTCCCTATATGAGCCATATATTTCCAGACCTGTAAGAGTGGGTTGAAGGCATTTTAACAAAGAGGTATTTGGGTAGGCATATTTTTATTTTTCTTGAGTAAATAACTTGGAGTGGAATTACTGTGATGTCTGTGTGTATGTGTGTGTGCGTGTGTGTGTGTGTGTGTGTGTGCGTGTGTGTGTGTGTGTGTGTGTGTGTGTGTGTGCATATATGTTTCACTTCATAAGAGATTGACAAACTATTTTTTAACAGAACTATATTATTTTGCACTCCTCAAGTGAGGTATGCAAGTTCTACTTGTTCCACATACCAACATTCAGTATTTTCAATTTAATTTTAACCATTCTAGTTGACATATAGTGGTTTTAATTTGCATTTTCCTAATGTCTAACAATATTAAGAATTATTTTATGTGCTTATTTACCATCCTTGTATCTTTTTCAGTGGTGTCATTTTTTTTGCCCATTTTATTTTTTTTTAATTTTTTTAATTGATTCATAAAAATTCGTTGTTCTGAATATATGTCTTTCATCAGATGATGACTTTGTAAAGATCTTTTCCCTATCTATTGCTTGTCTTTACTCTTTCTTAACAGTATCATTTTTAATATGAAGGTTCTAACTCTGATAAAATTCAATTTATATGTGCGTATATGTACATAATAAAATATATAATATATATATACATACAAAATATAAAGAAATGTAATACATATAACTAAACAATCTTTGCCTAACAGAGAGATATTAAGATTTTCTACTACATTTTCTTTTGGAATTTATATATTTTACAAATTACAGGTCTATGTCTATGATCTACTTTAAGTTAATTTTTATATATGACACCAAGATAAGAGTAACCATTTTTTCCCCTATATTAATGGGCATTTCTAGCAGTTATATTCCTGGCTCACTGTTGTATATTGAGTATTTGGGGGACAGATAACTTTTGTTATTAATTACAGGTCTATTAATTAAGTGGAACTGTGCTCTAGGAGCTGTACTTAAGTAATGATACCTGAGGTGCTTCATTCAGATCTGGACCTAACACAGATGATGGCACTTTAAGCTGCTACTGTATGGGATAGAACATTTGCAAATCTGAGGAATGGGATGAATATATTTTGCATTCAAAAAGGAAATGAATTACTGGGGACCAGAGGGTAGACTGAGGTTACCTGCTTCTAAAATGTCTCTTGATAATTCCTGTTTCCTGATATTCATACTCTTGTGTAGTCTTTCTCCTTGAGTGTGGACTGTACCTAGTGACTTGCTGTTAATGTATCAAACGTGGTAAAAATAATGGGATGCCATCTGCATATTAAGATATAAGATTATGATTTTCTTTTTGTCCTCTCTGTGCCTCTGTCTCTTTGTCTCTGTCTCCCTCTGTCTCTGTCCTTCTCTCTCTCTATCCCAGTTTGATATGTTGTGAGTTTTCCTAATACAGGAGTTTCATATGGCAAGAAACTGAGGGCAACCTCTGGACAATAGCACATGAGAAGCTGAAGCTCTCTGTCCAAAAGCTTGTGAGGAACTAAATTCCACCAATAACCATGTATGGGTCCTAGTAGCAGTTCCAATATCAGTCTATTCAGGCTGTTATAACAAAGTATCACAGAGTAGCTTATAAACAGCAAAAATTTACTGCTCACAGTTCTGGAGGCTGGAAGTCTGAGATCGGAGCGGCAGTATGGTTGGGTGAGGACCTCTTCTGGAATACACATCTCTACTTGTGTCCTTACATGGCAGAAGACTCTAAGGAGCAATGTGGGGCCTCTTTTATAAAAACGCTTACCACATTAATGTGAATTCCACCCTCATGACATAATGACCTCTCAAAGCCTCCATATACTAATACCATTATTTTAGGAGCTTAGGATATCAAAATATAAACTTTCGGGGAGCACAGATTCAGACCATTGCAGATCCTTTTCCAGTCAAGCCTGGAGAGAGCTCCAGCCATATCTGGCACCTTGCCTACAGCCTCTGAGGGACTTTGAAGCAGAGGCATTCAGCTAAATTTTGCCCAGATTCCTCATCTACTGAAACTGTGAGATAAATATTATTATTTTAAGCTACTATGTTTGGTGTAATTTGTTATAATAGCAACTGATAACTGACATGCCAATTAGGGCATCACCATTTCTTGAAAAGGCTATTTTTTTCTACCATTACATTACTTCAGCACCTCAGCTGAATTAACCATAATCAATTACCCATAATTATGTGGATCTCTTTCTGAACTCTATTTATTCATTTATTTATTTATTTATTTATTTATTTATTTATTTATTTATTTATTTTTTATTGCTCTATATGGCTTTTCTTTCACTGATTATTGTAGCTGCATATGCATTTTTTTTTCTATGTGTTGCTGCTGCTTCTCCATAGTTTACATTTTAAGAGCCACTGCTTTAAATGATTAGCATGTCCAAGTGGACCTGCTAACATTTCACCTTGCTTTAATTATCCCCCATATGCTTAAATTTTTGTAACTAACTAATTTATACTTGGGAACTTGTCAAGATGCTTGATCTAGTTTGAAAGGAACTAACTCACAGAGGATGTATGGAAGGTTACATGACTTCCTCCAATCCCCCAACAAGAATTTATATGGGCTGCAAGATCTCCCTGCCTCAACCTGAGACAACAAGGAGAGCCTCATCACTATGGTGTTGGCCATGGCTTAACTTTATCAAGAGCTCTATCCTTGCTTGTACTATTGCCTGTTTCCTCCTTTATATTGCATTTCTTCCTTATTACAGATTTTTCTTTGTAATATTGTGCACATGGACAACTGAATCTTTGTCTCAGGCTCTGCTTTTAGTAAATCCAATTGAAGACACCAAAAATTTAACGCATGCATATTCATACCAATTCTTAAGGCATTTTTGCCCAAATGGTGAAGGAAAAGTAACAAATACATGGAAATTCTATGGGACTAAGTCATAGAAACTATCTCCAGAATTCTTACAGAACATCTATTTCACTGTAAGTTCTGTCCTAATGTACATTTTAAGAAATACTTAATTGATTGGTGATTCTCATAGAAGAAATAGGAAAGGACATTTTATTACATAGTGATTCCCTAAAATCCAGTTAACTAGACAGATTATTGAAAGTGTAACTTTTGAATATGACTCAGTTAATAAGGGACTAGAAAATATAATTTCCTTCATAATCACTGTTATTTTCAAGGTTTTAATTTGAAGACTCAAAACTTTAGTTTCTAATTCTTTTTGGAGAACTGCATCTTTATCCTTTAACAAGAGGAAAAACTGTACTTAATATCAAAGTGGCTGGGAATGATTTAATGTAAAAGCATGTTATCCAGATAATTAATCAATAATTTTAAAATTTTAGCTGTAGACATTACACACGATGAAGAGTTTACAAGTTTAATTGTGAAGCTGTTGATGGAATATCTGGTACAGTAGAAACTTCTGTACCCCTAACTCATTAGAATAATTCTCACACTGAGCTATCAGCTATGGAAAATAGTAAGCACCACTTGACCACAACTAACCTAGAGTGGAAACACGGCATCATTAAAATGTGACACTTTTTTTGTGCTTAAATATATATTTAATTTTCAAGCCAATGACTTGTCTGGTAAGAACTAGACCATTAAGGCCAGTGTTTAAAGAAAGATTTCTGATAAAATACAAAGTTATAATTAGTCTTTCTTTTAAAAATGGCTTGCCTACTAAGAGTTTAATAGATGAAGGATTTTAAAGGGGTTATAGAGAAATTCCAGAGTAACTATAGGAAAAAAAAAACATGCAGAAGATATCACAGAGCCTCATAATTAAACAGAAACTTACAGCTCAATTAAATTTAAGCATCATTATGCATAAAACATCAGTGTGTACCAAGACACTAATAGAAAGAAGTGCTGTTAATATTAATAGGCAAAGGTAAGCAATAATATATATTGGACTAATCATTACAGATAGAGTCAGAAGAAATGGGAATAATAGTAGAAACTGGAGTTCAGTATTCCTTCTAATAAGCTCATGAATATATTATTGACACAGAAGATCTATTCACTGTTTCAAATATATTAACTCAATTTTTAATGAAATATTGTGAATAATGATTTATTTATTGAATGGATTGGAAATTTGGGGCTATAAAAATTATATATATCACATATATACATATATATGTGTGTGTATGTGTGTATATATATATATATATGTATATATATATATATATATATAAAATACATTTGGAAAATGAAAAACAGGTGACACCTATGATTGTCAGTGAAAAATTTTAAGAAACATATCAGGTTAAATATTTTTTTTTTGAAAGAGAGGTTGGCTATAATTAGAAAATTTTCTTTATAATAACTAATATGTTATAAAAGAACTTTATGACTGATCCCATGTAGATAGGTAAATAAATAGATGGAGATAAGATAGTTATAGATACATTGATATAGATAAGATGTAACTATATTTATAACTATATCACATATATATTTCATCTATCTTTTCTATCTTATATATCTTTATCTTATCTATCAATCTATATCAGTGGTTAGGAGATTTCTGGATAATAAAATTTAATAGTTCCAGGTCTTGGTTTTCTCATATATGAAATATGGAAGATGAACTATGTGATTTCAAAGTACTTTTTACCTTTAAAGTTCTTTAAACTCTAATATTCTTGAAGACAGTTTTTACTGCAACAACTTTTCATGACTATTTAGTTTATACAAATGGATTATATTTGATCATAGAAAATAAATTCTGTTGCTTATACAAAGTATTTTTGGACACAGCCAATCAGTGGTAATTTTATTTTTTGTAACCACTAACCAGAACTTTGTTTTTGGAATGACACATCACAGGAATTATATCAACACTGAATATCTAGCTTCTGTCTGATCTTTTAATCTGTATAGAATTCATGTAGTTCAAAGTGATTTTAAGATGCACAGTGATTTCTACATTTGTACTGAATATTTTTCTCAGTATTTTTCCAATTTTGGATACTATTTTTGTGTGTGTGACATGCCACCTAATTTTCCCCCTTTCCCATAATAATATCAGTGCAACAATAACACCTTGGTTTTGAATAGACAAAGTCAGAATCACTTCAGCCTCTCACTTTGCTCTGCCTGCATAAGAGAATCTTTCTTTTTGCTTCGTTCCTCTTATAGGCTCTCTGTCCCTCTTCAAAAAGACAGATGTCTCCATTTATTTGGAGAGCCTCCTTCTGTTACAGACGTCTGTGCTAATTTACTGCTATAAAAATTGAGATCAGTTATAGAAAAATATGATAAGGTAAACAAAGTGTATAAATTTGATTTAGAGAAAGAATGTTAGTTAAATATTATTAGAATTGTCATCCTACAAAGAGAAGTCTTTTTCTGAATTTGCTGTAAAAAAAAGTTTACCTGACCAACCGAACAATATGTCAAAATTACAGCAGTACTGAATTTTGTTTAGCTTTTTGCTCTTCCTCTTATGTTTTTAATTTTCTTTCTTTTTTTTCTTTCTCTCTTCTTATATGCCTCCTTCACTTTATTCTCTCTTTTTTTTCTTTTAATTTTCTGTGGAACTGACAGATTAAAAGAATTAAGGTTATAATGGACTCTGGAAAAAAATTCATATCAGCTCTAACGTTCAAATTTAAATATATTCTGTCATATATTTAAATTATTTGCACTACAATGTATGAGAAAAATTTATTTTTAACATTTGTCTGTGCTTTTATTTCACTGTTAACCAGAATAAACTTGTAGTTTTAGATTTAGCCTAGCTCAGCAAATTTTATATTTCTGTGTCAGTTATCCCTCTGGTGACTGAAGTTTATTCTAATAGAAAATGTGACTATGTAAACTGGTAATTAATTATAATGGCATCATTTGGAGACTTGTTTTTATCTGATGACTGAAGTTATATCTTGATTAGTTTTGACTTCACTCATATTTCACTTTGACTAAGTAACCTAGAAAATAACACTCTTTTTTGAGGAAAAAATCTCTTAACTCCAAAAAGATGAACATGTAGTTTATTTTCAAAATGGTGTATAATTAGATTTTTTTCTGACAATATTATTTCTATTGATACAAAAGGACATGCAAGTCTTGGCACTTAAAAAATATCCTAATCTTACTGCTTACTGTTGCAGATTTCTTCATGAGTTTGCTTTGTCTTTCATCTAAAAAAATCTCAATATTTTACTGAGGTGCAATGGAGAGTAAAAATAACTAAAATTATGAAAATAAAATAAATTAACAAAGAGTTCTTTAAGGGATTAAGTTGAGGTTGAAGGGCACCACAGGACACTGAAGTGATCTGGAAATAGAGGGGAAGGATGGAAGGTCATGCTTGTTTCATCATGTTAGGATTACTGTTAAAACATACAGAACACAGTTCTCACCTTTTCACAGTGAATGCTAATATTGTTTTATGCTAAAATATTTCAGATTTTGCCTAAGACAAGCATTCACATTTCAGATATGTTGGGGATATATTAAAGTGCCATTTTTTAAAATTCTATGTTCATTTGAAATTATGTTATATATAAACATTATTTTTCTGTATAAATTTATGAATAGTTAAAAGGATCATATATGTTCCCTAATAGATGTAAAAAGAAATATCTGTTACAAATAAATTATATACATTATGTTATACAAATAAATATTATATATAAAGTTTGCAAAATATTTTAAATAGTTATACTGAAGTAAAGGTATTACATTTGAAAGTGAAATCAAAGCAGTACAAAAAAATAAGATTATAATTTTATATCTAAAATCTTTGGATCCTAATTTTTAATATAAAATATTGATAGTCTTATCTTTAAATTGGAATGATTTAAATTACCTGAAAATTTAGAAAGGTTAGTTTATTTAATTTTCAAGATAACTTTCACAAAATATAGCATTCTTCAAACATTTTTTCACTTTCAGAATAATACTATTTTTTTATTGTTAATATTGAAGTGATGTGTAAGGTAGCATTAAGAATTTATAACATACAAAATGCAGTACCTATAGTATGAATCATATTTTATGTTTTAGGAAAATTTTTTCTTCATTATAGTCTGATTTTTCTAATATCTAGCTTTTATTATTATTATTATTATTATTATTATTATTTTGTCAATGCCACCAACATGTATATGAATTATTGTGGATACTTAAATTCAGATGTTTCATTAAAGGTTTTCAGCACTAATTTATAAGAGAGTACTAATAAATCTATTTGGATAATCATTATAATCTTCTCTATACTTTCTTACACTCCATTTCACCTGATAATTAAATTTTATCAATACTAAAATATTATGTATCTTATTTATCTAAGAGAATGTGGCAGGGAAAATATTTATGGCAAACATAAAATAAGTTGTCAGAGTAAGTTTTTTCTTATTCTATGCTATATTTTATACACTTAATCTGTTTGATAATTTTGAATAAATTGACATTTCAAATACAGATAGTGATTTTAATTTTTAAAAATCAAAGAAATCAGATGAATTGGTTATTTTAATGAAGAATTGACCAATTTTATTAAATTACCAAATTATTAAACACATTAAATGATAATGTGTTTTCATCATGCTTTTAATTCTTATCTGATCCCTAAAAATACTTGTAATATAGAAAAATAAGGATACCATCTTCCCCTTTCAATTGTCCTACTAATTGCACAGCTGTATAGTCAGAAACATGTTGAAAGGAAGTACTAAAATATTTTAAAGCCACATGAGATTATTAAAAACTGGAATGAATCCTCTAAATCTTTGAGACAACTGTTCATCAGATGCTTTTTCCTAAAAAGAAAAAAATAAACCTACACTTTACTAGAACCCTATAATTCACAGCTGTTCAAGCAATCTTCCTGGAGTATGGTCAGAGGAATATACTGGAACGCTAGAAGAGGAAGAAATTAGCCAAATACATCATTTGCTTTTAATTTTGCATTTTCATTCAATTAATTCCCCTTACTTGTCTAGCAAGACTGAACTCATCTTAAAAGTCTTTTAATTTATTTCAGCTCAATGTAAATTATGATGTGTTAGAGTCTTGGACTATGAATAATGTGGCCTATTTTGAGGGGCTGCTATCTATTATTTTTAGACAGGAAAAACAAAAGCATTTCGCATACTCGAAGAAAAGGTAGTGAGTGTTGAAAGTAATCAATGACTCGCCTTTTATTTGCTCTAAATGACAAGCTTAACAATTGTCACAGAACTCACTAGTGCATTCTGGAAATCTCATTCTGTCATCATAAAACCCTGACTATAGCAACATCTGTCTAGCGCTGGACAGAGCCCCAGTGACCCTGTGCTAACATTGGATCCCTGGTGGTCAGAAAACAAGAAAGGTAAAAGCAAAGGAACATGTAAACGGCTTAAATGACAGAAAAGTACTCTCAGAAGGAAACCTTTTCTTTCTTCCTTTTTGTTCATAGCTGTCAGAGATAATTCTCTGGATGTTTCTTTGCTTCTTCATTGAATAAGAATTAAAATTAGTGATGACCTCAATGCTTGTTTAAAGAGTTTATTCCATTATTATTTTTGCTTGTTCCCCAGTGTCCTCCCAATTGCAATGCACCAAAACATTTTTTTTTCTGTTTTATTAGGATTATATTGCAGATTTGTCAATATTCTAACAAAAAAAACACAAATATTAGCATGTCATTAAGGATAATGAGATAGAATGGGCCTTTTTCTAGACTATCTTAAAGACAATGCTAAGAGATTTTCTTTCCTCTCAGGGCCAAATGGGTTTTGTTGGTGTGGATGGGTCCTTAGGACTTTTCATCTATGGAATGTGCTATTTTGCCTGGCCTGGAATTATAAATTCTTTCCACCAGACATTCTTCTAAGCAACAATTGAAAGAAATTAATTGTATAGATATATTAGAGCTGATTTATTATTTTGTAAAACATCTATCTATCTATCTATCTATCTATCTATCTATCTATCTATCTAATCTATCTTTTTTCTTGGACATTGGAGGTCTCATATCACAGTAGAATTATTTAGATGAAACAGGTTTAATGAAAGGGAATGCAAAGAAAGTCTGTTACTTTCTCCACTTTATACTTCCAAGTCTTAGACATAATCTCTTCTCATTTATCCCTGAATGAATGAAAATACCTTTGCCAAGGAGTGGATGATTGAATAATAAGGCAAATTGTAAACTCCAATACATTTTCTTGGCAGTCAAGTAAATCAATCACTCTGGAATGTACTGAAAAAAAAATGACTGTTCATTAAGATTTTCAGACAGGGTTGAGTGCCTTAGACCATAGAAAAAAATTATTTTTTTATAAATCTATGTGTAACATACTTTGCCAATATAAATCAACTTACGTAGCATAGTTGTAAACTCTCAGACATAAAATTTCTCAGCTTCGCAAATATTAAGATGAGCAGAAATTTCTCTTAAGCTTATACTATCCCTAGAATTTATTTTTTTAATTTGCCTATAAACGTTTGAGAAAGTTCAAGAAACTCACATGTACAACACAAGCCTTCAGTTCCACTTCTGCCTCAAGTACACAAAAACAAAGCAGTAATCTATCTAGTTTATTTCTTTGAAAATGGTGTTCTTAAAGTACATCTTGCAGATAGATTATCTATCCCTCACAGCAAAGCTTCACAATGGGAGTCTAATAATTGTTTCTTTTCTAATTTCACTAAATGAGTTATAATTATTTTATGTCTGTTTTATGGTTACTGAATAGTATTAACCTAAACTCTAATTATAATATAGCTTTCAAAGAAATGTATGGACACCAAATTGATGAACAGTCAGCGTATGTAGGAACATCTCATAAAGCAGATACACAGCTAATAGTTTTAGGAATAGCATTTTAAAATTCAGGAGCACAATTCATTGTGAATGAAACAGGATGTAAATTCATTGAGTTTATATCTTCCAAGACGAGATAGACAGAAACATGCAATTGTGATTAATACAAATAAAATAAATTTACAGTTAAGAACAAAATTGCTATTTTCCAAAATGTTTGATACCAATGATAGATACTTTAGTCCTATATCATACTCACAATGTGAGCATATAGTGCCCATGGAGTCACTTGGATTTATAGCAATCATGACAAAATAAATACTGTATACTGGAGCAGATTATATTATTGAGGGAAGCAATTTGCCTAGGAAGTTTTAATAGACACTTTTTACTTTTAAGTTCTTCATGTTGATATTTTAACATTTTAATAAAATAAAATTGATTGATCTATGGACAAAGAAAGTGGAGAGCAAATGTGTTCTTTCAATTTTAAAAAATCGTTTAAGTACTGAAAAATAAACTGTTTTAGGGGATATACCTTAATGTTTGACAGACATCTTTTGAAATGTTTCCATAAGTTATAAATTAAAGAATATTCACACACAGATTGAGTGGGTTCATTATGCAATAAAGTACATTACTAATTAAAAGTTCTATTTTATTAAAATAAATGGTAATCCAAAGCAATTGTCCTTTAGCCAGTGAAATCCTCACTGTTTGCCATAAAAATATAAGCATATTTACTTCGATATGTTTTTCATTTTATTTCTTTAAATTTTGAATGGACAATGTTTATCACTTTGCAGTCTATTTTAGAAATTGAAAATAACATACTTATTTTTTTAATTCAAAAATTTCCAATACAGCCTTCCAAATATTTATCGATCTCTAATATGCCAAGTACCAAGATTTCAAAGCATAATCCCTTATCCTCAGGAGGGTTCCAGGTTAGTTCTAAAGACTTATATAAACATTTCATTTTCATATAATCTGAAGATTTCTAGAGTTTGGGATAGGAGGACATGAAGTACAATCTATGCAGTCCAGAAAATACTTCCTATAAGATAAAATGTCTGAACTAAATTCTTAATGGTTGAAGAAGAGTTGTCCAAATCAAGGAAGATAAAAGGGTTATTGCAGGCAGAGAAAACTTTAGAATCAGAGCTCAGAATCTCTATTTAATCAATGGTGAATAGATATATACCATGGTTGTATTTTTTTGTTGGCCTATTTTTCTTCATTAGTTGGAAAAAGATGAAGGTCGAGAATGCCAGGCAATAATCTGATTCCTTGTCATTGACAATTCTATGGAACCTTGAAAATGGGTTCTTAATCTCCAGACTACATTCATTTCCAGATTTTTTTATTCTATCAACTAATTTCATTATTATAATGATTCTAAAGCCTGGAATAATTACTGTGATATAAAGTATGACTATTGCTGCTTGCAACTTCATGATTAATTGTCTAGCAAGAAATGTTTAGTTTTATTGTCTATTTACAAGTTGAATTTGGACTCATTTTCTCATTTTACCTTGCCCCATTTCCTTCAGGCTGGACAAATTGATTTAAAGTCTGTGGCCTGTGGGCCTCTTTCCTTATTTTAATGAGAGAAAAAAATGCTGTTAAGCAGCACCATAAATGTTTGATATTGGTTTTAAGACATGATTTCTTTTAGTGTAACCTTTTGACCTTTTTCTAGTTCACAAGATTTCTCAAAGTGAGCTTATTTGAATGGTTAATAATTTGTTAGCTAACAAATTCCTACATCTCCTATTATATCTCCTGGCACTAAACAACCTATTTATACATTAGAGAAAGAATTTGATAAGTAATTCTATAACATAAGCACTTCACACTGCTTGTCTTTTTTCCTCTCAGTTACAAAGTAAGTTGGGTTATTTTCTCTTCACTAGATTGGCTATAAAACGACATCTGGGTCTCTTGAGTTTATATTTTTTGCTTCTTTTACACCAGTTGGGCATCCTTATAAATTTAAAATGGGCTTCCATCTGCTAAAAGCTTTTTAACATGTTTATTTTTTATTTTATTTACCTTGAATTCCAACCCATAATGCAGTTTTTCCTTGTTGTTGATGTTGTTATTGTTATTTTAACAAACCTGGATATACAGTATGAGGAACCATACTGTAGTTAAGCATTTGATCAGCTGTAGTGCAAAAGATATCCACTTTTGTCAAATGGCCTAGAAAGAGGAGACTTCTTCATCCATTTAAGTCCCCATTTCAACTATAGTAATACACTGAAGCAAAATTATTTTTTTGGTTCCATGTCCTAAAATTTAACAGGGCAAAAATATTGTATAACTATTTGCAGTTAAACATTATAGTGTTACTGACGGTTACAAGGTAGAAATCATGTGAATACAATATGCTGATATAGGAATGCCATTTTCTCGTTCCAACACATTCTCTATATTCCTTTCCTTTCTATCCTCCAAGTATGATTGTCATGTTTAATATTATCATGGGGAAAATCAATAACTTTGTACAGCATACCCTTCTAAAAGTAGCAAGCATTAAACCAGAAATATTGTTTCAAATGCATGTTTTTAGGCAGTAGAATTACAAAGAAAAATTCTAGCAGGATACAGACATTTTCTCAATGGGTATTATATGCCATTCCCACCAAGGACTACTACCAAATAAAGGTACTTATGCAGCCACTAACAAAATTGACTTTTTTTCTTTCTGGAATTAATATCTTCTCCAGCCCAGGGAATGGAATGCTCACACCTGTATATGACAAAGTTTACTAATCTGCTCTGTATGCCTTTATTACATTTAGTTTAAACTCTAGGAGTAATGAATAAGGCATAGCATTCACCCCTCTCCAAAAAGGAATTGCAGTAATTTCAAGAACTGTGAGGAAAGACAGATGTCATTTTTCTTAGGGCTGAGGGGTCTGAAATCACCTCATGTCTATTTAGGGACTCAAGTGTTCAGTTTACGGAAAAAAAAAAAAAAAAAAAAGAGAAAGTGTGGTTTAATAAACTAAACAGAGCTTCAAGTGTCTGAATTCTGCTACTTAGCTTAGTCCAGTAGCTGCTCAGTCATTATTAATCAATTATGAATATTTACCAATATGGGATAATAATTAGATCTTTCTCTTTTTCTTTACATAATAAGGCATGTAAGGAAGTTTAAAGGAAACAATTGTTACCATTTGAATTCATATTAATTTACTTGAGAGATCTGCTAATCATATAATCATATGGCAATTTCTATAACCCCACATAGTCTGTATGTTTATGTAATTACTAAGATGAATTAGTGACTTTTTGGCATCTTGCATACACCCAATAATTTTTCCTAAAGGGTTTAGCATTTTTGTTTGCTTTATACCCTTCAAATGTTCTACTTTCTTCCTACAACACTGTGCAGACCATCTGTTCCATGAATTTAAATGTAGGTATTCTTAGGATGGTGGACCGGCTAAGCCAGCAGCACTCAAAGCCAACCCCACCTCTGTCATTGAGTTTGTGTGACTATGAAGAAATTAAATCTCAGCTTCCTGATTTGTAAAGTTAGAAAAATATTCTTCCATAACCTTATGGTTGTTATGAGCATTAAACTGGGTAATATATGTACAGTCTAGATCACTATACTTGAAATATAGTAGATATTCAATAAATACTAACTTAAATTATTACCATCATTTGCCCAAGATGGGCTTCTCATTGCCAAGACGGGCTTCTCAAGCACCTATTTCTTAAACAAACAAACAAAAGCAAACAAAACGCTTGAATTTTCATATATACAAATGCTAATGGATGCTAAAACAGAATTTATGTTTTCTTTTGTTTCCAGGAGTTGGTGATTGTCTGCCACTGCCCACTATTTCTTTAATTCTTATGTAATTGAGGAAGAAACCTCAATCCTTTATTGTGAGACCAATAGTGACTAGAAAGAAATGATTTCAGTTGAACTCAGAATTATTCTTCCTGGTGGTCCTTTTTTGGACCTCATACCTAAGTTTCTAAATCTGAATTCTCACCATTTTCACCTAATATCACTTCTAGGTCAGTGTCATTTTATATCTATTCTCACTGATGTTAGGACACTGAATTAGTATTAGTCTTTCTTGTGCCAATAATTAGCTCATTAGAATTTATTATATTTCTCTGGGCCTTAGATATAAACTTCATGTGGGAGAGATCTCCATCCATTTTGTTCACTGATGTACTTCAAACCTCTAGTTTAGTGCCTGGCCATGTTAGCCACTCAAAAAAAAGAAAAAAAAAAAAATTATATATATATATATATATATATATATATATAGAGAGAGAGAGAGAGAGAGAGAGAGAGAGAGAGAGAGAGAAAGAGAGAGAGAGAATTAATTAATTAATTAATTAATTAGTGGATTTATATAAATATTGAGATAATTAAACAACATCTAAAGTCCTTTTAAGTTTAAAATTATGAAGGTTTCAGGCTATTTGAACTCTCACTGGTTTCTATATTTCTAGCATGATTAATAACTCATATGTAGAAGCCTTTTCTGGCCTGTCTATTGTATTGACATCACTTTGCTTTTCTGCCATCAGACTAATCTTTTGTTATTGTTTTATATCCCAAACTCAGTTTTGTCACAATTGATTTCTGGGTTGAAGATGGTGTTCCTGGTTTTATTTCATATTGTTTTTGTTTTTGCTTAACATGCCTAACATTTTACAATTTATCTTAACATAGGGTCCAGCATTTAATTCAAGATATTCTAAATCAGTCCAGTTCTTTCACTCTGTTTAAGTTCCAGGGCTGATCAATCATTGTAAGTACAATTTCCTACATTTTACAGTTTCTTGTTCTCTTAGAAATGCATCTATCTTTATTTCACTTTTTCCTTTTCCTTTATATATCTCTCAGAAGTTTGAATCCAGTTCTTTCATCTTCAAGTTCTTCCCTAATCCCATAGTACTCAAAGTACAATTCTTTGACAGCATTATTTAATAACAATGGGATACTGATTTTAAAATGCAAATTGGTAGACCCTTTCTGCAGCCTATTGACTCAGTAGCTTGGGAGTGGGTGTCAAAAATCAGGATTTTTTACACAAGTCTACTTGATTCTTGAGGTAAGAGATATTGCTTTACACTACTCACATTAAGTCTCCATGGCACCCTGAATTGTAATTTCTTGTGAAAATTCTTTTCCTGACTTTCTGTGTGCTTTTAAGTTCTGCCAAGAGCTACAGTACTTCACTGAGAGAGAGACAGAAATGATAAATAATGTCTTTATAAACATATATTTTCTCTCCCTTTTTCTTTCAGCTTTATGAAAATACATAAAATAATATACATATGTAATCTGTTTTTATTAACATAAATATATGTGTAATAATAATAGCATCAAAAAGGTAGAGAGTAGAGTTTTATAAGAATAACATTTCTAAATCTCACTGGAATTACATTATTAAAAATATGAAGTAGACTGTGATAAAATATATGTAGTAAACCCCAGAATAACCATTAAAAAAAGTAACTTTTATAAATATAGTGAAAGGAAACAAAATGGTACACTATAAAATATCCACTTAATCCTTTCTCAAGAAAAAGCAATAACAGAGGAACAATAACAAAACATGAGGCGTATTGAAAACAAAAAGGTAATTTGCAGACACAGATTTACATATCTATAACATTAAATGTAAATGGATCAAATATCCAATCAAAAGAAAAAAGATTGTGGACTACATTGAAAAAAAAAAAAAAAAAAACGAAATAAGATCCAATTCTAAACTTTCTAGACAAGACACAGTAAAAATCAAATAGAAGGTATCCAGATTGGAAAGGAAGAAGCAAAACTATTTCTGTTGGAATAGTACACAATCTTATAGATACATAATCCTAAGAAATCAAAAAATTATTATACCTAAAAGACCTGTTCACTCAGATTGTAAAGTATAAGATCAACATACAAAATTTATACACTAGCAATGGACAATCTAAAAATAAAATTAAGAGAACAATTTCATTTACAGTAGCATCAAAAAAAATTAGCATTAAATTTAACCTCATAGTCTGCAAAGTAAGTACAAATCTTATACTCTAAAAACTTTAGAAGAAAATTAAAGACCTAAATCATTGGAAACACACTCCATGTTTATGGATTGAAAAAGTTAATACTGATAAAATGGCAGTACACCCAGAATTGATTTAAATATTTAATGCAATCACTATAAAAATCTCAGCTGTTTTTTTTAAAGCACAAAGTGATATTCTATTATTAAAATTCATATGGAAATTCATTGTACTCACTCAGCATAGTTAAACTATCTTAAAAAATAGAAACAATGTTGGAGGATTTATATTTCTCAATTTCAAAACTTTCTGTAAACTACAGTTATGAAAACAATCTGGTAGTAACATAAAGACAGACATATCGATGGGACAGAATTGAAAGTCCAGAAATAAATGGTTACATTTATAGTCAGTTAATTTTCAACAAAGATACCAAGACAATTCAATGTATGTGTGGGTAGAGGGGATATCTTTTCACCAAATAATGCTAGAACATCTGGCTATCAACATGCAAGAGTGAAGTTCTGCCCTTTACTCACACCATACAAAAATTAACCCCAAATTGATCATAGACCTAAAAGTAAAGTTGAAAATATACAAGTCTTAGAAGGAAACATGGCTATAAGTTTTTAAAACCTTGGATTAGGCAATGGTTTCTTCAAATGTGACACCAAAACAGAAACAACAAAATAAAAATAGATAAATTGGGTTTTTTCAAAGTTAAAAACTTCTGTGCATCATAGGACACTATGAGAAAGTGAAAGACAGCCCATTGAATGAAAGAAGATATTTGCATATTATATCTGATAAATGTCTAGATTTAAAATATATAAAATCAATACCAAAAAGACAATTCAATTTAAAGATGAGCAAAGGATTTGAATATATATTTCTCTAAAGAAGATATACAAATGGTCAGTTAACTCAAAAATATACTCAACATCATTAGTCATTAAGGAGATACAAATCAAAACCACAGTGAAATGTTACTAGAATGACTTTTAGAAAAAAAAAATGATTAAAAAAAAGCATTGACAAGGAGAAATTGCAAACCTCATATACTGCTCATGGGAATAGAAAATGGTATAAATGCTATCAAAACAATTTGGCAGTTTCTTTAAATGTTAAAAATAGATTTGTCTTATGTCCCAATGATTTCACTTCTAGGTATCTATCTATACAAAGAAAATTAAAACACCTGTTCACACAAAATTCTACACTTGAATATTCATAGCAACAATATTTTAATAGAGAAAAGAAGAAACAACCCAAGTGTTCATTAACTGATGAAAGGATAAACAAAATATGATATATTAATACAATAGAATATTACTTGGCAATAAAAAGCAATAGAGTACTGATAAAATGCTAGGATATGAATGAACCTTGCAAACATACAAAATGAAAGAAGCCAGTCACAATGGACCACATATTATATATATGTGTGTGTGTGTTTCAATATATGTGATCACTATGCATATATATGAAATTTCCATAATTGTCAAATCTATAGAGACAGAAAATAGATTGGTAGTTGTCTAGGAGTAGAACAAATGGAATTGGGAGCAATGGGAGTAACTGCTAATGGGTACAGGAATTCTTGAGATGATGGAAATGGTCTAAACTTTGATTGTGGTGATATTTGAACTCTCTCTGTGAATATACTCAAAGCAGTTGGATTGTAAAATTTGAGTGAGTGAATTGTATAATAGGGGGATTGCCTCTCAGTTAATTCATCAAAATATTTAGATGAGGGGATGGTTGCATAACTCTATAGATTTACTAAAAATTATACACTTAAAATGGGAGAATATTGTGGTATATAAATTATGGTATGCAAATACCTCAATGTTACTCTAAAAACCATATAAACTATTAATGACAGTTAATTGTTTAGATAATTTATTTATTGTTGTAAGTTGTGATAGATGAAGACTCTAAAAAGAAATTTTGCTGGTAACCAAATACAGATTATCTGTCCTGGAACAGAAATAATATCCTGGATAACCACTGGGCTATAATCATTATCATTACCATCAACATTTAAAGATGCTTTCGAATAATATTTTGAATTTTTCCTTCCTATTCTAATTATATTATCTCCATTTTTTTATGACATGTTAATTATGCAGGCCCATCATCCTCATATCCTGAATGAGACTTCATCATCTTATTAATACTAAATTCATTTGCTGTAGAGGTATATGGTTGACTTCAGTTTTCTCTTTACTTTAGCTTGTGCCCAAAGATTGTGTTTGCTTTTTAGTCTTAAGTATTGAGTAATAATATAGTGTTAGTGCCAATAAATAATAACTCATATGTATTGAATGCTTACTATCTGCCAGGCACTTCTTATGTACTATAAATATATTAGTCTTCTTAATACACATAACAGAAAGGGTGCTATTATCTTTATATGGAGAAAAGAAGGGTACTAGTCACTTGCAATATCTGATTAATTTGGAAGAATAAATCCCATTGTTTCCACTGTGTTGAATGTGCTACCCATTTCCATTTTATCTTCCATCCTCCCAAGTAAACAAACCCCACATTGTTAGTGTAGTTCAGTTGCTAATTGAATCTTGATATTTTTTTGTAAGCAGAATCATGCATAAATATCTTTGGTTAACATGCGTGTGTGTGTGTGTGTGTGCGCGCACGCACACACGTGCGTTTAAAGGTGGGGTCAACATGTTATGTTATGTCGTTTTCTCTCCATAATTGAATGATATAGACCACGAATGATGGCTCACCTACTTTTATTCCCTGACCTATTTCAGTTCAAAACTTTTTCATCATTTTCTACTGACTTTTCTTATCTCAATATTCATATTTTAGCTCTGAGTTTTCCCTCATTGAAAACTTGAGGATTCCTGTGCATGTTTTAAAATCATCCTCTGTTCAGCAATTCTACCCTTCTAGTCCCCTGTCTATATATTTTTTCCAATGTGACTGCTTGCTATGTTTCACTAATAGCCTTGAACCCCACTCTGTCCATATGCTGGCTGCTAGCCATCAAAAACATAGCTGGGGGTTGTGGGGGGAGTGAGCTGCCATGTTAAATCGCCTCCTTCCCTCCCTCTGGGAAAGGACCTTAACCTCAAGCACTTTCAGTCAATCACAGTCCAAGAGAGAACCTTGAAAATGTTCTGCAACACTGATTGGTTCCATAAAATATGCTGGCTGGATGCAGAAGTTGAGTTTCTTTTAGCTTATTTCATAATAAAGGGCAATGCATGTGCTGTATTCATAGTAATTCAAATCTGACACAAATAATACAGCAAATAATTACAGTGACCTTTAACTCACCTCAAATTTAAACAAAGGTTAAGCTGCCCTTTACTAAAGTAAATATTTTCTGTAGTCAAATAAATGCAGACACCTTTGGAGAGGAGAATACATTGCCAAACTAAACGAATCTGAAAATGGTTACGGCAGAATAATTTCAAAACATAAAGAATGCAGGACTCTTCAGTATAAACAACATCCAGACATGCCGGCATCTGCCATTATTAATTTACCTTACAATATTTCCAGTGGGCTTCTCCATATGTTTGCTGGGAACTGTTGCTTGAAATTTCTGTCCAGAAGGGCAGATTTCAAAGAGAAGTATTAAAAGTAAGAGAATTTAGCTTTCCTTTTCATATCCTGATTCAGTAAACAATTTATATTTGATTCCATAAAGTTGAATAAAGTCTTAAACGTTTAAGTGGTTACCATGTATACCCCAGGTCTTAAAAAATAAACTCAGAAGACAATGCTAACTGAGCAAAGAAAGCAGCTGATAAGTTTATGTAGCTCTTATACCAAGCTTTAGCTGTTGGTCAGATAAGGACCAGGTGTGTTTTTGCACGTTTTAATTTGTTTAGTCTATGTCTATTTCAAATAACACTTAAAAAAAGAGAAAGAAACTCGGGGGTGGACTATGTTATGTATACCCAGTCTTTAATTTTAGAAGTTTATTTAAAAAAAATAATTACTCTCCTTCTGGGGGTCCAAATGCTAATGATATGTTGACTGTGAAAAACAAGTCATCAGCTTGTGACTGCAATTGGTATCGCCTCCAAATTCTCCCTTCATTAAAATAAGGCCACCTGATTTAATTAGAAGTAGTCAGCATGCCTATAATATTTTTGGTCACAATTTAAATTACATGTCTCAAATAAGGATTAAATTTACATTTAATAGAACAATAATTGTATGTTCAAAGGAAAACCAAGTTTATTTCTTTTTATTTCTCTCACTGCAGCTTTGCCAACTCTGTTATTAAGTAAAGACCTAAGATGTTCTTAGAGACCTAAATTAATGGGTTTATTTTTAACCAATTAAAAAAAAATAATTGCAAAGTCCCAGGTCAATAAAATCCTCCTACATGTCTCTTCTAATTTTGACTCAGCAGTTTTTATACTTCTCATTCCTTTTTTGAAGTTGTTGGAATAACAGCACTGGGGTATTTACTTTCTCACAAGCAGGGTACAAATCTAAGATATGAGGTGGATCTATTAATAACCATGGAGAATAGGTGTTTGTTATTAAAACATTGTAGCTCTTCTAGGGTTCTTTTTTTGTACTGATATGGTCGATATTGACCTTGTTGAAAATAAGTGATTTATAATTGGAGTGAGAATAAACTATTGAAGGGTAATGGACTTTTTAATTATTACTGAATTCCTTCACATTCTACACTGTATTTTTTTTTTTTTTAATTTAACACTTGGTAAGGAATCCTCTTCCTCTGGGTCTTATATGCTCCTGCATTTCCTAACCTCTTGACTCTCCCCGTCCTGACCCCTGCATCTGAGGTAGGAGAAATTACCCATTGCCCTCTTGATGTTTCTGCCAACCTTCCTATCTCTAGAAACTTTCTTTTTATGAAAACCTTTTCTTTTTTTTTTTTCCAAGGGAAAGTTATATACTTCTCTAATAGATGTCTGGAGACAATATATAAGGAACATAAATCTAAATCAAGAGATGCACAAATTGGGAACTTAAATAGGTACTATTATTCACTAGCTCATGCTGCTTCTATAAAAGTTTTGGGTTTGAGGGAAGATATTGCTGTTGGCACCCCTACCCTGGCAAAATTGAAATAGGCCAGCTTTGCAGAAGTTCTGCCTCTTTATGTCTGAGAACATCTTCCTGTGAGATCTCGTACCTCTTATTGAGAACAGAGCTCATAATCAATGTTTAGAGAACAGACTTCTTCAGTTCTTCAAAATGGAGTTTATAGGACTGCATTTATGCTGTTATGATCATCTTTCTATTTTCTTTTCAACATTTATCGACTTCCTGAGACTTTGAATTTACCTCTCTATCTAATCTACTAATACTAGTCTGTTCTTTTCTGATTCTTTCTCTCCTCCCTGGATTTCAATATGCACATATAGATAATTTTATATATGTACATAATCACACAGTATCTCTAATACTCTTTCGCTAAATTTATTTTCCTTGTTATAGGATGTGGAGTTAAAACGCAATTGAGTGCTATAATTAAAATATTGTTTCTTCCTAAGAACGTTTTCTTCCCTAAACAAAGTTTGTGCTATAGAGGTAAGAGTGGAAAGACCAGCTGTATTAAAGCAGTAAAAAGAAAGCTCAGAAATACTATTTTGGAAAATCATAGTTGTTTGCTTAAATTATAAGACTCTCTTAGAAATGGATGCCCTGTTTCCTAAAGAGGAGTAAGGGCCATCACACTGGCAAGTGGGAGAATTTGCAAAGAAATAATGGGATTTTCATGAAGTTATGGATTTTTAAAGAGAATAAAGAGAGTTTGTTTAACTATAATAAAAGGGTGGCATAATCAGTGAGAGGAAAATGCCCAGAGTAAAGTTGTAAGAAGAGAAGAAAAGAGAATCAGTGAATCTGATCAAATGGCCAGGAAATCTGATTAAATGGTACCAGTGAATTGAAAGTTATAACTGGCCTGAGTTTCCAAGGTATTGAACAATGCCAGAATGAGTATCGCTGCCACATATGTCGTGTAACTAGAAGCCATGTAAGATAGGGTATGGAAACTGGTATAGAAAATACCAGTTTTCTTGGAATGACATTATGCTAGAGGAATGATAGCTAGTTGGAATGATTAGCATTCTTAAATGCAAGGCATCATGGGTGAGTCCTATGGAGGCAATGGGAGTAATAAAAGGGAGGTACAAGAATGTATCTCTTAATGCAGCAATGTGAATATAATTGAGAATCAGATAGTAACAATGATGTGAATGACTATGGGAGAGATTAGTGGAAATTCTCTCTGGGTAGAAATAAAGTATTTTTGCATTTCTCAAGGACGCCACTACCCTTCCCAAAGACACCAGCAAATTTCTAATCATCATTCAAAAATAATCTTGATGGGCCTTCTATGAATACTCTTGGGAATTTTTTCTCATACCTCTAAGAGAGAAATAATCATGTTCTTTTCTCTTTTACCACTGTGCTTTGTAGATATTTTTAATATGTCTTAACACAACATCTTATAATTATCTGAAAACCTGTTTGCTTCCTTTACTGAAAGGGAAGCTCATTAAAAGCAGATTGCTTTTTTATTTATTTATTATTATTATTATTATTATTATTATTCATCTTTGTAAATTACCTAGAACTATATTTGACATATTGTGGGTATTTAATAAATATTAAATTGAATTGAATTTTGAGAAGCGTTCTGATTTTAACAAATTTTCGTCGCAAAGTTTACTGATACTAGGGATCAAAAAGTCTGTTGGTGGGGCAGAGGAATTTTCTTCTGTATGGGCAGAAGTCTCTGTATGGGTAGAAAGGAGGAGATGGTAGTCTTTGACCAAGGCCCCTCAAAACAAGGTGTCAATATTGTGCTTCTATCATACGCTCTGATTTCACTGCCATTAATTTCCGGAGATAAGGTGACCAGCCCATTTGTGTGAAGAGAAAAGTTATTCCATTGCTGAAAATTTCAAAGACCCTTGACAGAAATTTATATCTGACCTCAGTCCTATATAAAGCTTCATTTCTCTTTATTATCTAGCATATTTTACCTCACACATGATGTAAATTTTATAAGATTTTTTTTTCACTCTTTGCTTTGGCTGCCATGAAGCTCAATGAAGCATTGTTACTTCATCTTAAATAGTTTTATTGCATTTTATGCCCTTTGTTTCATTATGTTACCTCTCCCTAAGACTCCTGTTATGATTTTAGTCCTTTCTCGCTTCACCTCAATTACATTATTACATTATTGTATGATATTTTAATAATGATCTCAAATACATCTGGGAACAAGGCAAGATATAAAGTAATTAATAAGTAAAATAAATCCAGGCACGTTAGCCCCACATACTACCTGCCTGCCAATACCACATAATATAAACCACATGGCACTGTTTAGAATGAATGAAAGCAAAGGTCTCAAGTTGGTGGCTAACAGGCAAAATCCTGCCCACTGACATGTTTTGTTTGGCCCACACAGTGTGTTTAATATATGAAGTACTTGCCAAACTTTAAGAATCAGAAAAATTTACAGGAAATACCAGTGTTTCTTAAAGGGGTCTCTATTCCATGACAACAGTGGAATGTGAGTAGTGGCAGCTCCTTCAGTTCATCACAGTCCCTGATATCCACTTTATTTCTGCTATATTTCACTTGGCTCTGTTGTGTACTTTTATGATCTCCTAGAAACTAAAGATTTTGTTTGGGACTCCTGCATTAATGAGATGAGCTATTTACTTAAATAAGTCATCATTATTCACTAGCATTTATTTTTCTGTTAATAAAATAATGGAAGACTTTCTAGTTGTTGCTTTTGCTTCTTTCTAAGATGAAAAATCTAACCAATATTTAGGAGCTTAAACCAGAAAATAACCTATTTTTTTTATTATATTTCTATCCATATATTGTAACTCTACTTGTCAGGGGTTAATATTTGAGACACCTCAAATCACAGTCCTGAATCTTGAAATAAGGCCTTGGTCTTACAACAGCTGTCAGAAATCTCTGTCTTTTAGTCATGCCTTGTAATCTTTTGATCTCAGTGAGAGTCCTAGTGACTCCTACTTAACATATTTTAATAAGCTTGATTATCTTTTCTTCAGCCCAGATCACAGTAGAAATATTGTTAAATAACAAGCACAATTATAAAAGGAAAAGTGAAAAAACACACTCTGGTACTTGAAGACTACCCACTTTCCAAAAAAAAAAAAAAATCTAAATATTTAGAATTACTACATGATGTAATTATTTTCATAAATACTCCATTATGTTTATATCTTCTATATAAGAGAATTGAGGACCTATCATATAGTCCAGCTCTACTGGTGTGCTGGAATTGGTTCATCTTGGCTCACAACAGCAAATAGTGTCTTTTCTCAACTATGTGCTTATTGACGTCATATTTTTCTTTTGTTATACTTTGTTTGTTTCCAAAAAGCCAACTGTTAAAATTTACCAGCACACCACTGCATCATTTCCAACCAAAGCCTGCCAGGATTTCTTTCCATGACTTTGTACATTAGCATGTGCTGTTTGTCCTTCCACACTGAAATATTCCACTTCCTCTATTGGAAAGCTCCTAACTATCCATTAAAACCCTCTTTGTGTGTCAGTTCTCTCATGAATTCTCCAATTTTAGGCAGAAATATTTATAATTCATATCTACATTATCATGTTGCATTTTTCTTTTTTATATGTTTTCCTCTTTGTCTCAGTGATTTATTTCCATGAGAGGAGGGACAAAATGTTTTTCTCCTCATAATGATATATCCTTAAGTGAATCTTTCCATCCAAGGTCATAGTGTTGATCCACAATAGATGAAATAAAAGAGGCTGCTGAGGCTAAGTGGAGTTGATCTTTTAGGAAATGAGTAAAGTGTCAAACCTTCATCCTTGGCATTGCACTATTAACTAATAAGGGCAGGAAATTAAAAGACAAAAGGTGTAAGATGGAAGTATGGGAGACTAAGTTTTCCAATACAGAAGAATAGGAAAGTACTTTTATTAAAGAGGGTACATTTTTTTTCGACTCTATAAGGGCTACCTGGCATGACTGGCATGTATATAAAAATGTCTGATAGTAGGTACTTATTTTATGAAAAAAATAATTAGATGAGTTGTTTTTAAGCAAAACTGAATGCTTATCCATGTTCCCTTATCCTTGCATAGCAATTTCTTAAAGTAAAGCAACCTAAACTTTTGTGAATTTCACACAAATTGTTTGTGACAGATCTCAGTTATGTAATAGAGACTAATAGTATGCATGTTCCATAATCCTTATCATTTAAATTCTCTCATTTAGTATTGTTGACTAAATTTGTACCCAAGTTATTTTCATTCCCAGAAGTTAAATATGATTCTGGCAAAAACATACCTCTGATGTTATTTGGTGCTTTTATTTTTAAATAATTATGCTCAAGGAGCTGCATTGCTTTTACAAGCTCAGGATGTGAGGAGATTCCAAATTAAAGACTGCATTAGTTTGTGAACATTTCTTTGTCATCATCAAGTTGTTTTTTTCTTTAAATGTTCTTTGATTCTTCCCCCAAAGGAAGACAGTTCATTCAGTAGCATCAAAGTGTGAATGTTGTCCATAGTGATCTGGATGGGAATCAGTAGCAGGGGGCTTGCTTAGTGTCTTTGGTTCAAGGGAGGATGTCACTCTTCAGAGACAGTATGAGCAATAGAGAAGCAGGGGAAGTCTCTGAATGACCTCACAGCACGAAATGAGCGGTCAGTACTGTAATAATGGTTTACATTGGCAGGACTCCACTTCTGGGGTGGTCTGTGGTGACATTGTCAAGAATCTCTTTCATTAGTGCTGTGAATACTACAGGGACACACTGGTTGAAAGGTGAAAAGTTGGAAACACTGCTGTTTTTCATGGCTGGGGATAAGGAGAGCCCATTTAAGAGCTTATAAGAAGCTGTTTTTGAAAGAAAATACAAAATGCCAACACAATTTTTCATGAACTCTCAAATGCAGTGTGGTACAGTCTCTTGATTAGAAAACTGCTCTTTCTCTCTCCTGTTGGAAATGTGGCTCTCTTTTGGTACTGTGGTTTTTGCTAGGAAATCTCAATTTACTGAGGTTGAGAGGTTAATGGTTTAGGCTACAGGTAGCAGCAATTATCCAAACTGGAGAGCAAATAGTATAAAATAACCAACATGCATTTTATCAAGTTTATTGATTAAGGTTTTGTGGGTTTTTTTCTATTTGTGGAATTAAAGATTTGTTCCATGTAATGTAACAACCAGTGAAAACCTGATTATACTCTCCCATGCATATATATATATCTTCCTTTTGAATCCTTGAAATAGTAATGTCAACAACAACAACATTAGTGATCTAAACCCAATATCTTCTTTTATACAAGGGTGCATTTTATTGTTTTATATAGATTTAAGGGAAAATATAGGAACAATTGTTCAATTGAACAGGCATGATCTAGAGCAATTTAAAATTAATAGAACACTTCATATTTTAGAAGTAATTTACATTCAATGTGATATCAGTTCTAGCAATTCTTGAAAAAGGAAGATCTAAAATTAACTGACTGATTTTTACAACCATAAGCATATCCTTCCAGACCTGATTGACCTTTAGTAGTGCAAAACTTAATGGCTTAAAATCTTTAAAAGTAATATATAACAATATCAGAAAAAGGATCATTATTTTTAGTGTTATATTTTAAATATCAATGGATATATGCTTTATTAATTAAAATTTTTTTTTTGCATTTCATCTGAGGTTACATTTTAATTCATAAATCAATTTGACATTATTATTTGGATAATTTATCTTAATTAAAATTTATTTTATTTTTGTAATTATAAAATGATGTATGGTTATGCTAGATAATTTTTAAAATACCAAAAAATGGACATGAAAGAAATTTTTTATAACTTTTTGTTTTGGTAGCTTATGTCTATGTGTTTTAATTTTTCTGTACATAAATATGTATTTTTGTAGACACCAAATATATACTTATCATAAATATTACAAACATTATAAAAACTTATGCTAAAAAAATAAACATTTTTTTTCCAGAACTACTAAATGTTAATAGTTTATATAGTTTCACAGATTTTCCCCATGAATTAAAAATATATAACAAGATAGCAAGTTATAGTTAAGTATTTTTAAAGAAGTGGATCTGTTTTATATATGCCCTTTTGAAACAATTTTTTCCTCAAAAATAAACAAAATAAATAGACTTCTAAGTATGGTCTATATATATTTTTAACATATGTAATTATTGTTACTCATAATCTTGTATGCATTTTTTAACTTATAACTAAAATGATTTCTCTTTTTTAGGTAATAATTTCATAATATTTTTTTGTAATTTTATAATAGACCATCACACTATTTAGAAATAAACATTTTCATAATTTTGATATCAGTTTGGATATCTAGGCTTTTTTTCTCCCTTCTTTTTCTTTTTCTCCTCCTTCTTAATTTTTATCAATAGGAAATATTAGACCAAAGGGCATGAAAATTTTCAGGCTCTTGTTTGATATTAAATAATTAACACAATGTATACCCAAAGTGTGTATTTGTTTCTCTGAAATTTCATATTTAGATGGTCTCATTGATAATCTCTCCTTTTATAATTTGCACTAAATGGTAAAAGAAAAAAGCATTCTTGCTAAGAGTTTCAATCCAATTCTCACCAATATCTGTTGTTATTTCCAACAAATTATTGAGTGATTTACTATGGAGCAAAAGCATGGCCACTAGAAAACTAATGGTGATAAATTATTCCCAGATTAGTCTTTCAGTTTTTGAGAACATAATTATAAGAATTTATAATTATGACAATTATATGGAGGAATCTAGAGTGTTTGCCTAAATAATTGCTACATAGTAAATAAGCATGAATGGCAGTATTACAACTAATGATGTGTTAAAATGTAACTTGAAATTTCCTAACTCATGGGAGGTGATGTTTTGAAAGGAAAACCTATGAAGGATACTGTAAAATGGATTCCCATAATGATCTTTAAATGGGGTTACATAATTTATCTGATTTACTCATGAAGTCCTCTACAGTTTTTTCCAGATGGATGTAGGATTGAGGAAGGGAGACCTTTATCATCATTGTCATGTCAAAATTATCTGAATTTTGTTGTTGGCTGAGTGCCTTTGCCTTGATTTAAAAAAAAAAAAAAAAAAAAAAAAAGACTATGTGAATCTCAATGGTATGTCCAGTTAAATGTGAATCTAGTGCCAGAACATAAATAAGAATTTCTGAAACTTCTAGGAAGAGAAAGTGGACTCTCACTTTTACTGAGTATCCCTCTGAATTTCTTTCAGTTACAGATTTATAATAGACTGATCCCAGATTTGTTCACATTTACAGATACACATAAGAATGTAATAGACTGCAAACTCCTGAAAGACAGGAACCACGGTTGATTAATCATTATATCCCATCATGTACATAGTTGACACTCACAATATTCTTCTTTAAAATAGTGAGTAAATGAGTGAATGTGTGGACTAAGAGAGTGAATGAATGCTATTAGCTAAGGCCAGAACTAAGAACATAGATCTGTTCTGAAGTTTCTCTGTTGGTCTAAAACCTTCTGGAAAGTCCTGACTAGATCAACTGATCATTATGTTGAAAACTAAGGGCATTGTCTGAGGTATGGTCAATCACATCCCTTTCCTCTGCCTTGACTGAATCCCAGTGATTGCTGTGAAGTAGTACTTGGATCAGTCTCAGTCAAAATTATAAAGAAGAAATCAAGGTTAACTTTGTTGCATCCTGTACTTTATCTCTTGCTCTCCTTCCTATGTTTTGAATTAAGGTATCCAGTCTCCTCATGCTCCCTGCCTTCCATCAAAACTCTCTGGAGAAAGAATCTGGAAATTTAATTTTCATAAATATACAAATGACTGATATGGGTAATTTTGTCTCTACCATAGCCATTTTTACCTTAACAACTAAATAAGTGTTCTATTCCTTTCTTGTTTGCCTTTTGCCAGAGGAAAGAGGTCTTATGTGGAAATCTAGGTTTCCATGATTAGGGGTAGGTCTGTACTGGGTTCAGAGACTTTACTGATATAAATTTTTGACTTTCCATCTCTTCACTCATTGGGCTGGCTGGTCTCAAATCTTATAGCTCTCTTGGGCACAGTGGGGAGATTATCTTTGCCCCATGATGTTTTGGCCATGTATTCTATTCTCTTTGGACTTCCTCACATCTCATCACTGTTATTGGGCTCTATCTCTTTAGCAGAGATGAACAAGCTCTCTGTTTTTTGTTCACTTCCATGAGATTTCATAGAGGGTTGGTTCTCCTCTTTTTATTAATATTAATCTAACCTAAATGTTAATCTTTGGCTTGAGTATTAGGCAGGCTTAAGGTAAAGTTATTATGGGGTTCTAGACTATAACCATTGATGTAACACTTGCTACTACACTTGAAAGATATGAGTTTTAAAGATATAAGAACATTTTGGAATCATAGAACTTTAGAAATGGATGTGAATTTAGAAGATTTATTGTTGTTTTGTCATTTTAAAGATGATCGATAGTATGAACAAATGAAACATTTGGCACAGTGGACTGTACCAAGTACTGAGGGTGAGTGAAAGAAATGGTTAGTGACTCTTCTGGCCATACTTAAATGTGTTATGATGAAGAAATTACAACTCCTATGAAATAACTAGTGAAAATCACTGTCCTTTTTGTGAATTTTGCATGAATCAATGATTTTTTTGACTTTTTTCCTTTTGAACATACGACTAACATTAAGAAACATGTGAAGACAGTCATTATCAATAGTAGAGAATTTGCTGTACATTTGTGAAATTCAATATATGTTCTCTAGGGTTTATAATAAGACACGAACTGTACCAGAAATCCCTTGATAGAATCACATTGTTAGATTCATGAATGGTCTTGGGTTATCATTATCAATGTGTTTGCATTACTATACTTTTTCTTTTTTGTTTGTTTTTCTTTTGGTTCTGCAAGTACACAAATAATAGAGTAATAGTTGATCTGTCCTGCTAATGAATTTATCCTATTAAAACACTTGAATTTAAAAGGTAAGGTTTTATACACCATTCAGAAAATGCTGTTGTCAAGATAAAGATAATTCATCTGGCCCCCACTGAGTCTAGGCTTTTGTCTTAGTCATTGTTTGTTAAGGATAATTCGTGTCATCAGTTTTCTAGGTGATTGATGGGTTTTCCATAACAGTGTCCTTTTCTTTCATTGAGATTATATCAAATATTTCTCCTTCAAAAAAGGTATGTGATATAAATATAAACAAAATTATATATATAATTATTTATAATAACTATCTATATCTATATATCTATATATGTGTGTGTGTGTGTGTGTGTGTGTGTGTGTGTATACACACACATATATATAACTGTATTTGGGTTTCTAGCATTTTAGAAGGAATTGCATGATATTTATTAATGCAAACTATCATGCAATTAAGACTTTCTGACTACTAAAAGACAATCTAAATTTACAAGAAAAAAGAGAATTGATTGAATATTCTCTTTAGTTTGTAGGCATTTCATGGTCTTTGGGCCCTGACCAAGGTAAACTGAAGTAAGGATTAACTAACTATTGTAAAGGCTAATTTACAGAAACCACATGAAGAGTTCCTGAGCACAGCCCAGATAACAAAAATACTATCCACATTGTTTACAGTGGAGTTAGTCAGTTTATTTGTTGGAGTGCTTCATTATGTATAAAAGATGCCAATGATAGTCTCTTAGTCAAAATAAACAGGCATAAACTGTTCTACATATACAATTTGTAGGGAATAGTTACTTTGCTATTTATTTAATAATTGACCATAAATGGAGTCAAAGTGCAAAGGGAAAAAGTAAAAAAGCAGCCCACTAAGGGCTTTTTGAAAGATTGATAAATAATGTGGAATCTCAATTAGGCTGTAGAAGAAATGCAGATATTAAAAATTTGGTCAAGAATCTAATTAGCTGGAGGTAATTAAACAGTCTCACACAGGGTCATTAATCTTTTCCACAGACCTTTGATGTTTTGCACACTGTCTCTTAGTCATTAATAAAATTCATAACACTCCACTTTGTGCTGTTTTATCATCATGTTTTTCCTCTGTAAGAGCATAGAGCAAGTGTCATTGTATCACAGGGGCCTTACTTTAGTTAATTTCTTTTCCTCCCCCCATGCTTGTTAGGATTAACTATTTAATGATCCATATGAAAAGTAAAAGGCACATTTAAACTTGTCCTTAACTTTAGTAAGTAATACAATTTCACAAATATGTCGTTGCTTTAAAAAAAATGAGATCTCTTTTTTCCTCTTGTAAATATTTCTTAGAAATAGTAAATTACAGAGTAACTACATTTAGTTATCTGAAATTTACATAGTTGCGTATTAAAGTTGTAACTTGTCAAAAAGCAGAATAATTATTTAATTAAGAAAAACAGACTAAATGGAAACTGTGGATCACAAACTATATTGAGCAACAAAGGAGCAAAATGTTGTTTCAATATTGGTTTATTCTGTTGTTATTCAGAACTGGCTGGATTATAAAAGGCAAGGAAAACACAAATATTGCATTTAGAAAATATGATTCCTGTGATTGGGAGAAAATATTTTATCCATTTTCATAAGTGCAATGTTTATATTTGTATTATTTTATTTTGGTCTTTTAATCAAATATATTTCTGAAAAAAAGAGCAAAACCTGTTTCACAGAATTGATTTTATTTGTAATAGAGCCTGTTACTTCAAAAGCCATTCTACCTGTCCCCTGGTAGACCATATTGAATTAGCAGAGAAGGCTCAAATAGATGGAGTAGTCCTGAACATTTGATTGTAGGGATAATGCTCTCACAATGATGGCATAAGAGAATACATAGGGAATGAGTTATTCATCTCAAAATACCTAAAGACTTCGCAAGCATTCACTAAAGAAATTCATAGAAATTATTCCTGAAGAATATTAAATACAGAAAATGCTATTTTATGTTAATTGGTTATCTGTAATAGGAAGATTGTCAATCCAAACAAACAAACAAAAAAAAACCTAGTCTTATGCTTATTTAATGAAATGAATTTTCCTGACCAAAAAAAAAAAGAAAAAAAATTGCTTGCTTTTTGAATTTTAGGAATTGTTAGACATTATCTCATCTTCTGATATTGTATTTTGTTGAGTGAAATCACAGAAAACTTTATTTTTTAAAAAATAAATGCTTATTTTCTAAATAATTAGCATTCACTTTTTTAAAAATGTTATTTTTGCCTAAAATAACACAAAATATTTGCATGAAATTATATTTCTCAAAAATATTATCATAAACTGTCACATTTAATATTTATACATACTTTATTTGTTTAAACATCAAGATACAATAAATTTAGAAAAAATATGTCATTAACATCTTTTTATGAAAGCTCATATTAAAGAAAAATGTCTGATTACTCCTTAGCAGTGCGTTACGTAAGATTGAGTTACAATCCATTAGGCAGAATAGAAAGAGAGAAAACATATCAATTTCATGTACAAAAAGGAGTTGCTCAGAAAATCCATGTGGAATCCCCAATCAAATATAGAAACACCCACTCACATTGATTAAAATTTAATAGTGATTTGATTAATCAGGATGTTTATTCTAAGCAATTACATAATAAGGCTAATTGTTAAATTTGTACAGCTTTGTTATTCTCCATCCTCCAGTGACATAAATTTAAAACAGGTTGAATTTAATGACTAAGGGAATGTAAATAAAATAGTTAAGTGTTTTAAAATATTTAAGGGCTTAATGCCACACTAAAGTAACAAAAGAGGTTTAGATCACACTGTGAGCATGAGACCTCTTGTGATAGATTCGGCACTTTTTGTTTGTGGATTAATTAATTGTCTTAGGTGAAGTTCTTAATTGGATATCTATTTTTAAAGCTATAAAGTAACTGAACACAAAAAGTGTAAATAGAATTTATAGATGCTTAATTTACATAAAATTTTAGATGGAAGAGTTTACGTTTTATGCTATGTATCCCTGCGCCTATATGTTTGTGTGTTTAGCCATGTCATTTTTATTGGATATATTTCATTCAGGAGATATCATCTATCTTAGAGAAAAAAATGAACAATAGACCACATATTAATGTAATTTATCATTATGGGACATATAAAAACACACATCATAAAAAGCATTTTTAGAACAGTGGTTTAACTACAAATTAAAAAAAACTATGTATTTAATAATAAATAATATCAAAGTTCCATTTTCATGAAAACATAAAGTTCATAAATATTAAAACATTTAGAAGTTTGTTGTCTTAATATTTAGGTGGTTTACACATGGTTTTTGTGTTAGCTAAATGGATATGAAAGTGTGCTTTGAATAGTCTGCTCAAAAATCTAGAAATATATATATAATTTAACAGACAAATATTTTCTTTGTAAATTTATCTTTGATTTAATGGTCTTAGAATTTTAATCTATTTCATTAAGTGAAGAGGACCCAGGGACAGAAAAGAAGTTCAATTGTATGAGTGTTTGAGGTCAGTACCACCTCTTAGTTTCCTGGTTAACTGTAAGGTCATTCCTCAAACAGCAGGGCATAGGGGAAATATACAATTCTGGAATCATTATATCATTTCCTGTTCTGTTTCCTGTCAGCTGTTCCTGCCAAAAATGGCTAATAATGACCTATTTTCACCAAGCAGTAGAAAGAGCTAACTTCAGAATTATGCTGTAGACTTAGATCTCTTTTCCTAAATGTAGTTATAAACTCTGGACTAAAGAGGGCAGGAGATACTCTATAAAAAAAAAACTACAGAGGACCAAGGAAAAATCTCTATGAGAAAATCATGCATACATCTGAGAATATGATAAAGTGACTTATTTTCAATAAAATCTGTATAAATGCTTTAGTTACTTTGATGCCTTGATTAACTAGAGTTTCAGTGATATTTGTAGGTGCGAGCTTTCCTTACACTGAGTGTCAGCTTCCTTCACTGTATTTGTGTTGGATATGAATGTTTTTTAAACATTCTTTTAGATTGCAGCCTTTTTCTCTGGAAATGTCAGGAGCAAGGAAATTAATAGTAGCCTATAACTAGGAAACATGTCATTCATTTAGTGTAAAATATGAGGTATTTTCAAATCATTACTCCATCCCTAAACTTATTTTTTAAAACCTATGACGACATATGTCACAAATGGATTTCTCTCCAAATTTGTGAATTTCCATGGGTAGAATATTAATCTATTCAGTGCAAATCCATGTTCTCCTCTTTCTTTCTTTCTTTGTTTATTTTGTAAACTACCTGGCAAAATTGAGAGTCTGAAATCAGTTTGAATGTTGAAAAATTATCAGAGGTAATGATCATCTCATGTAGATAGGTATTCAACAGAAATTGCTAAATAAGAGGCAAAACATATTAACGTTTTTCTTCTTTATTTTCAAGTGGCACACATTTTTATTTTAATCTGTAGGTGTCTAGTTAATCTGACATCTCTAAACACATTTTTAGACATTTAGGCAATTAAGTAAACTGAAGAAAGTGTTCTTAGAGTGAAGTCATACTTTATTTTTCATATGGCTATTATCTAGTTTATCAGTCTTTCAAGAATATCAAATTTAAATTCTTTAAAAATGTATCCTTATAAAAATGTTTAACAACTATTTGGAGCAGCTATTAGTTATTCTGATAATAAATATTTTTCTAATTTATTTACTTTATTTACTTTAACATAAATTGTAACTTCTAACTATGAAGGATATTACATGAAATAATTATTATAGATCTTATAATGGATCTGAATGTCATTTTAATGACCAAGTAACTTAAAACTTTAATCATCTGTCCCCCCCTCAAAAAAAAAAAATAAAGCACTTAAGCTTATTAATAGGATGAAATATTCAGGTAGCTAATGATTTCACATATAAAGAGTTTAACACTGAGTTATGTGTATGAAAACTCAAATTGTTTCCATCTGGGACAGGTTTTATAACTCCTCATGTCACAGCACATCAGAAGTAGATATTGGTCCTGTACATTTGGATCCTTCTAAACAACAGACACTTCTAACAAGCAGAGACTAAGGTAAATAAAGGCTAACCTTCTCTGAAATTTAGATAAATTCAAGACCTGTCAACCCCCATGTCACAAGAACATGGGCTCTAGGCCTCATTTGTACTTACTTGTACATGTCTTTTTCTTATATTGATGGGGTCAGTGAATCTGAGACACCTCCCTGATGTCTGTCTCATGTTTTATTTTTCTGTCTCACAAAGACTAAGTTTCTGGTCACTTGGAGTGTTGGAAGAAGAGAAACCATCTTTGATACAGCAGAAAATAGCTTGCACATAACTATGATACTAATCAATAAACTCACAGGCATGGCTAAATATCACTTTGCATTTATAAACCATAAATTTCAAATTTCAACAGTGAAAAGAGTATTTAATGCAATTTCTTCATAGTATCTGTGATCTGTATATTATATTCTGTGAAGACTCCAATATTCTGAAAATTCTACACAATTAAAAATTCTCATACCATCTACTGATCAGAAAGTCTTAGAAATCTGTGACTCTTAGATTCCTGGATGACATGTGGGTTATTTTTGGCTTGCTGATATTCAGGTTGTCTCTGAAACTGAAACTCTCTTAAATTTGTACTTAAAAAATTTAGTATCAAATTTAACTGTTTTCCTTATACCTAGATAAAGGTTTCTACCATAGTGATAGTGATTGTTTTGAGGCCACATAAGGTACTTCATTATATGCAGTGCCCTCTTGAAATTTAAAGAATTTTTTTACTTGCTGAAAACACATTATTCCATGTGTTGAAGTTTACTTCAGGTCAGTATTTATTGAGGGCCTACTCCTAAGATTTGAAGACAATAAACTAATCAGTCAGAGTAAGAAAAAAGCTGTTTCAGTACCTGATTTTACCATAAAATGCATGAATATAATCCCAGCAACTACTTTTTTTGTAAGACAACAGGATAAGAAAGGTAAAGATGGTATGGAAAGCACTTTTTCTGTTTTAATCAAATTTCAGAGGATACTCAGGATTGCTTCCTTGATGGTCCTGCATTTCTAGGGAGCAGAAACAATATTAGAAATTGTCTATGGAAATTAGGCTAATAATGCAGCTTTAAAAATTAGATTCATTTTGTTCCTGAATAAAAGATATTGACCTAAATTTTAAAGAAATGATATACTATGTAAAAGAAGAAATATTAATCTGGTTGTTTAATTCATTCAAGAGAATTTAAGTTACATTTCATTTACAGATACAGTAAAAATGTATGATCCCTGACAAGTTGATTTTTGAGTATATGTGACTGTAAAATAAAAATAATGTTTTTTAAAAAATATGTATGGATTTTACAACATTAAGTCAGGGTTAACTTTCAATATAGACATTTTAAATATACTTAGTACAATCATGGTTTACAAAAATGCTTATAACTTGGACGTGGTTCCTTAGTGTAGTGGTTAGCATATCTGCTTTACATGCAGAAGATCCTGGGTTCATACCCCAGTAGAGCCACAGTCCATGGTCTACGGCTATGCCACCCTAAATAAGCCTGATGTTTGATCTCAGAAACTAAGCAGGGTCCAGCCTGGTTAGTACTTGGATGGGAGATCACCTAGGAAGACCAGGTGCTATAGGCATAAAATACTACTACTACTACTACTACTACTACTACTACTACTACTAATGCTTATAACTTCATTTGTAAATATCTTGAGATCTTGTTTATCACTTTTCTCTCACTCCTTCTGTGTCCTACAGTTCAGTTTTGTCTCTAGTTACTCAGCATTATAGGGTAGAGAAATACAGGTTTTAACATTATGTAGTATCAGTTTCTTTATATGAAAAAAGAAATCAAAATAATGCTCATTATCACAACTTGTTTAGACTATAGTTTCTGGCATTAATTTTATCTCAGTTCCTTAAGAAGATACTGGAATATGTGAACACTAGCAAGGTAACTTGGGGGGAAAATGCATAACCACACTTTAAAAGAAAATAACAGATCTGGATATATAAAATTTGAATCATTTCAAAATCAGCCATAAGGATTTAGACCTATTCTTTTTTTGTTATCAATTCCCTTTGACTAAGTTTCTACACAAGTTGGAGCCAGTTAACTCTAACACAAGGCTAACTTCAACACTGTCCTTTGCTCTTTCTTAAGGTAGTGAAGATCCACCATTAAGATAATGCAAAAAGTAGGAGCCAGTATCAACCCAGGAGATCAATGAAACAATTTCTAGTTAAGGAACAGAGAGTTATATTGATACCTAATTTTAGAATTCAAAATGTATCTTATTAATTTACATTTTCCAAAATTTATGTGTATTTTTCTATGTAGAAAATACTGAGACAGAAATCACAGTGTTTTACTTTCAACCTGTCCTCACTGAAACCAAAGAAATGGTCATTTCATCTCCCAATTGAATAAACTGATATAATTACTTTTAAAATGTTATTTGGGATAATAGGTGGATGCTCATGTTAACATTAGAGGCCATTTAAGTAAAATTAATAGTAACTTTGGATATTTATCTAACCAACCTTCAGCTATAGTGCTTGCCAAGAACAATGGCGAATGATCTAATTTTCCTTTCTTTTTGAAGGTTTTTAGTCTAGTTCTAAGTGTATGCAATTCATTTCAGAATATTCTTTCCCTTCAGACTTCTAATTCACCTTCTCCTCTTCTTCATTCTTCTTTTGACTGCCTTCCAATTTCCCTGTGAACTTTGTTCGTTCTGTGAACTTTTAACCTACTATTTGAATTCCAATTCCCTAAGAAGAAGACTCATTAATTTTATAATTGGGGTTGGAATACAAGAAATGTTGGTTCTAGGGAATTGTTCTAATTTCTTTTCATGCTACCTCAGACACATTCCCTTTAAGACACATGCTTGAAATATGGCATGTCATGTAAAACAACAAAACAGGAATTTAGTTTCTTGTGGTCTTTTGTATTTACCATATAACTTCATGGAAAGAAATGGAACATCCATATTAGAGAGGTTTTTGTTTTTTGTTGTTGTTGTTGTTGTTGCTGTTTTTTTTAGCATCTGAAGAAAACATGAATTTGGACTTTGATGAGATAGTTCTTGGTTTTAGTGGATTTGTTTCTATATGGTAATCTGGGTACATTTCATGTTTGACTATTGTTTAAAAAATTTTAATGAGGCCTTTATAAAGAATAGTTAAATTTAGCAACTTATTTAATGGCTTTTTAAATTACTTTTAAGCCATAATTTCTAAGCAAATATAAGTTTTATAAACATTACTTTGTATTCATGTATTTGCATTTATCAAGTTGGTTTCCTGCTTCTCTTTAATTATCAAGTGACAGATTCAATATATAAAAATATTAAGTAAATTTAAGGCTATTTCATGTAATGAGTATTTTCAATTAAAGAAGTATTTCAATTGAGAAATATTTATATTCTTTCGATTAAATGCTATAATAGGTTAAAAATTATACTTAATGATGAGAAAGTAGTTGAGAAAAAAAAATCACCCCACTGTGAGGCGATGTGGTTTTGTTCTTTTAAAAACGTTATAGTTTCTATACTCCATTAAAAAAAAAAACTCAGCCCTAAAATCACACAAGAAGCATAAAACATGTGACCATGAGGATGAAAATATTGCAGTGTGACTTTTCTTAAGGTTATAGCTCAGAAACAAGGCCAGATTACCATTAAATCAGCATTCTTTCATGTGAACCAAATGTCATGTGGGGAGATATGAATGCTATTCTTGAGTGATTAGTTGTAATTAAGTTATATTCCCTGGTGCATAAAATCTTGGACCTATTTGGGGGATATATTTTAAAAATTGGTTTACATGATAATTTTCCATCTTTTTGCTTGATTTTCTTATTTGTGATAATTACTAATTGTTCCTGAATGTCACCATATGGATGAAACATTAATAAAACTTCAAGTTGGTGCCCACTAACAAATACATATTTGATTCTGGGTCAGCCCAGAGTAGCACAGTAATAGTTTCCATGCCTGCCTGGGAATTGGGAATACTACAGAGATATGAGTATTGCTAAGAAATTGATCACAACATTAAACAATCTATATGAAACAGGCATTGAAAATCAGATAAGACACTGGTATATACTGGCTGAAAATGAAAAGTGGTATTCCTCAGAGGATTAAACAGTCTGAGACCTTCCCTTGTGGATTAGCATTGGATCACTTGGCAAGGAATTGATCTTTAATATAAAAACACCTAATTTAGAATGAATTACTTAATTTTTCTTATAACAAGTAGTGCGATCACATTTTTAAAAATTTGGAAAATAGCTATAAAATGTACACAGTTTTCAAGTACGTTATCTCTCTAAACACCTCAGCCAAAATGCTCAAGACAGTGCCATATTTTGTACGTAGTAAAATGGCCAGTAAAACACAAATACACATACACATATGTACATACATACACAAGCAAAACACATTCAAAAACAGATCATATCTGGCAAATGATGCTCTAGGACAAATGGACTTCAGAGACAGGGAAGTCCAAATGAGGTACACTTTGAGACTGTAAATTCAGCACTAAAAAACAAGCAAAATTTTGCCAGAAAATATAGCCAGGATTATCACAGAAATATGAATCTTTAGGGCATATAAAGAATACTCGAGTGTCCCTTTTGTCAACCTTAGTCCTCAAATTTCATTTTATCCTGGGAGGATAGTAATTTAGATTACTAGATATTCATCTAATTTAAAAGAGCTACTATTTAGCTTGAAGTTAGTTATCCTGCAACACCGTGAAACGTTAATTAAAAAGGTTTACTCATCTCGGACAAAGGATCTTTGAGATTTCATTGTCATTGTTGAAAGGGTTTTTAAAATATGAGAATCAAGTTTATTAGTTCATTTCACATAAATTTCTTTTCTCTCCTTACACATATATGTGGTGGCTTGAGAAGTCCTCTTAAACTGCAATTACTTTGGGACATATTCTCTCTAATCCAAGAAATAGACAAAGAATATCAGGCTTGACTTCCTGGCTCCATGCCAATGACTGAAGTTCACTTTAGCTCTTTTCTGTATTGCTTTCATAACTGGATCGATGATGGTGACTTTTAATGGCTGCTTTGGGGGTTGGAGAAAATATGTGTATATATTGTTGTATATATGGAAAAAGAAAGTTATTAAAGACAAGAGATTGTTGAAAGCTTTACTGACTTTCATGCTGTGAAAAGAAGAGTCCAAGATACATTATGCTTTTGTTGCCTGAGGACCACTAACCCAAAGGGAAAAGGAGAAAAACACATTCACATGTTAGGGCTCTGATTTGAAATAACTTTTTTTTCTTTCCACCTATGGGTGCCCAAATAGGGTCAAAAAGCCAGCACCTCACTTACTTTGTTGAAAGGGTAACAAATGTCTCAACTTTCAGTAAATGTTTCCACAAAAGTGAAAACTAAATAAGTTGAGCTCCGAGTCACTAATGCTTTCTTCCTGTTACAACTGTAGCCTCATGGTGAACTTTAGAAACAGGTTCAAATGTTTCATAATAATTTTCCCCTGACATAAGTGGTAAATAATTAAACTAAATTCTTCCCTCAAGAGCCCAGTTTTTTTCCTGCAGTGGGTTAAGTCAGATTGGCTTGAAATCTGATCCAAGGTTCAATCAAATGTTATCTCTTTAAAAAATGATATCTAAGTCAGTCATTACATGTATTGTTTGCATTTAGTGGAAACTATGACCTCATGTTATGACCAGTACTATCATCTTGTAAAATCACCAATATATCTTGATTTTTTAAAAAGAAAATGAAAACAATTCTCTAAGTGTAGTTCATGAAACTTTTTCAGCACCACCATTAAAAATCTAGGGTGGAATGGAATTGAAATTAGACAAAATAGCTACTAGTAGATAACTGCCAAACTTTAAATTAAGGCAAACAAAATATGTAAATTCTGTAAACACTCTAATTTGAATTTGTAAGAGTAATTTCAGGTTTTAGGTGGAAATAATTTTAAAAAGTGGAATATTAAAAGACTTTAATATTGGAATTAAATGTAATGAAAATGATTATTCGGTGGGGAAATAATCACAGATTCTTAAGTATAATTTATTCCTTGGTTAAAGTTTGAGGATATGTATATTGTTTCTAGATTATGTGTATTACCAAGTCTCTACTATTAAAACTTTCCCTGATGCTCAGAAATGTATAAATTCACAGTATATTTGAACATTCTTTCCTATACTACACAGTTCTATATACATGATTATCTGATCCATTGCTTATCTTTACTATGGACCTGTTTACACATCAAACTGCCATTCACCTGGAAAAAAAATGTGAATCTTGTTTACAAAAAAATAAAATTATATTCAAAATAAAAGCAAGAAAAGCAGTAAAACCCAAAATTTGTTATTTTGCTTTTTAAAATTTGTTTGTATGATATTATTGCTTTAAAAATTTTTGTCCATAGCTTTGTTTCCTTTGGACCAATAAACATGTTATTACGTGCTTACCTCACCACTGAAGAATGGTAAGTATCTAATCTCTCTCAATTTAGTGCTTTTTCATTCTGTTACTCATTCATTCTCATTCATCTGAAAGAAAACAAATGCCCAGTCACTGTAGTAACAACTTTGTATAGTAACATACTTTTTCTGAGCAAGTTTAATATATTATCTCATTTTATCATTATATTTCTTTTGTAGGTAGGTAGAGTATATTATTATAGTTTGTTAAAAAGAAGAAAAGTAAAGCACATAAAAATGAAGTAAACTTCCTAAAGTCAAAGAACTAGTTGATGACTGATTCTTAGGTTTATTCTTTACAAAGTAAAAGATAAAACATAGTAAGTTCCCATTTATTTAATACCTATTTCAAGGCAGGTATATTATCTTCATTTACTTTTGAGGGAAAAAAACCTAGAGTTAATTAATTTGCCAAAATTCATGAAACCATCAAGTGGTAATCTGAGATTCTAATATGACTGAGGCTGACTTTAAAGATCATCCTTCTTTAAATGTATATAGTCTTTAAGAGTGGTCTAGATTTGTATTCCAAACAATACTTTCAACTCATCATAGCTTCTCCACTATTTATTTATTTATTTATTTATTTATTTATTTATTTATTGTGAAGATTATGACTCTCAATTAATGGAATTCGATTTAAGACAATCATAAGCATTTGTAGAGAAATAGCAGTTGTATAATTTTTTGCAGATGGTTAAAATATTTTGTTTTATTTATATTCTACTCAGTGTCACATTACAGAAAATCTGAATAGTCTTGGTAAAAAGGCATTGTGCCTGTGCATAATCAATGGCTGTTATTACAGAAAAGGAAAATAAAGCTAGCCAGAATAAAACTTTAAGGTAAGTGAGAGACTTTTATCTAATGAAATATAAATTATGTGTGTATAATATTTACATAAATTACACATGAAAACATAATAACATAATGTTCTAGTAACAACTAACTAGCTTAGGAAATAATAGATTATACATATTTTGATAATTCTGTGTCCCTTGCTTAAATTTATTCTCTGTTCTTTTTCTGCAAAAGTACACCATAATCTTTTATTATTAATCCATCTCACATATGACTATACAGTTTAAATATATGTATTTGTCAGTAAATAACATGTTAGTGTTATGCTGTATATTTCAAAATTTAAAACTACCCTTTTGAGGCATAAGAATAGAGGGCCTAACACTTAGATTTATTCAGAGTTATGGATAAAAATTCCTGCTCCTCACCATCAGCTGAGGAATAATCTAGATAAGCTACAGCAGTGAATAACTATAGGAAGGGCAAGAGAGTGAAGAGACATCTCTGGCACAATAACGTAGGTAAAGATGAAAGCTTAAGTTGAATAAGAACAATGAGAAAATCCTTCCCACTCTCATTTCAGCCAGTAGAATCTCATCACTAAGAAAATTTGAAGTCTGTTTTTTCTTGAAAGTATTCATAGCAAGATAGATATAGGTAGACAGACAAACAGACAGACAGACAAGGATAAACCAGTTTATACCCCATACTAACAGCCTGAAAAAAGAAAAAATATTTCCGTTTGCAGGGATATATACTATTTTCCTCAATCTCTGCATTATGGCCAACATTCAACAAAAAATTACAAGACAAAAAAGAAATATTAGAAAAATCACCTATCATGAAGAAAGAAATTTATAGTCAGTCACAGATATGATTCAGGTGTTTCAAGTATTGGAGAACCTTAAAATAACTACGACTAATATGTTAAAGGGTCTGATAGAAAAGATGGGCAACATGCAGGAACAAATGGAGAATTTGAGTGGAGAGATGAAAACTAGAAGAGTTAAATGAAAATGATAAACATGAAACAGCAGTGAAAATGGCCTTCAAAGAGTTCACCCACAGAATAGCTAAGGAAAGTAATCAAAATTAAAAATTATCCAATAAAATCATTAAACTTTAATCAGAAAGAAAAAGAAAAAAACAACCCAGAGCTTTCCAAAGCTTTAATGAGGTAAAAAAAAAAAAAAAAAAAGTGTACACAGCAGTAATTCAATATAAATAGTCTAACACACATGGAATTAGAGCCCTAAAAAGAAAGGAGAGAAAGAATATGGAAGAAGAAAAGTTTGAGATAATAGCTAATACATTTTCAACAATAACGAAAGATATTAAACCGCAGAACTAAGAAGCTGAGGGAAATGCAAACAGAATAAATAGGAAAGCACACATATACACTCTTATATACATAATATTCAAATTTTCAAATTGCTTTAAAAAAAGATAAAGGGAACATCTTGCAAGCAGCCAGAGAAAAAATGAAAATAGCAAATACAGCTGACTTCTCCAAAGAAATTAGACAAACCTAAAGACAATGAATTGACATTTAAAGTACCAAAATGAAAAACTATGAATTCAACTCTTATACTTAGCAAAAATATCTTTCAAAAACTAAAGGGATAATACAAACTATTATTTCTTATTTTGTTCACATATCCTTACATTACCTATTTATGGGGACTCATTGTTATGTCTCTGAGACTTCTCTGTTGATATACATAACCAGTTTATTTATTTTATCTATTGTATAATATTGTATAAGTTCAATTTTAAAACCCACTTATTGCTGATGGATATTGAGTTTTTCTTTTTTTTTTTTGTTATAAGCATTATTGGAGTAAACATTTTTAATAAGTGCTTACTGATAAATTATGCATGAGATTTGCTTTATGATATAGAAATAAGACCAAATTTCTAGTTAAATACTGTATATTATGTTTTTTGGTTTTAATAAATATAACAAATTGCTTTATAACGTTTTTAAACAATTACTCTGCCACCAGCAGTGTATAATAATATCATAGTTATCTGAAATCTTTTCATAATCTTCAACATCAGGATTTTTAACTCTTTGTCAAACTTATTGAAATACAAATGTAATCTCACTGTCATTTTAACTTACAGTTTTTTGATTTCTAGTGAGGTTGAGGATCTTATCTATATTTATTAGACATATAATTTCTTCTACTATGAATTAACTATTTTAATATTTGATAAATTCTAATTTTTGAATAAGTTTGATTTCTTATTGTTTGGAAATACTTTATTCTGTATATTAATCCTCTATATTGTAAAGTTTATGTGTAGTCTATCTTTTCACCTTTTTGTGAAGTCTTTTGATGCATGGGGTATTTAAGTTTATCCAACTGAATTATATTTTTCACTTTTTTAGGTATTAGATATTTTCTTCTTGATGTTGTAAATTTTACTTTTCAACCTTAGTACTTAAAAAACCTAGTATTTATTTTTGTGTGCTATATAAGTTAGTGAATAAATCTTTATTTTTCCTACAATAAGGTGTCCAAGAATCATTAAAATATTTATTCCACACTAAATTCTCTGTTTCATTAAGATAGTAGTGAAATATAACAAAATTTATATATTTAAATTGTATAAACCAAGTTTTTACATATACATGTACTCATAAAATCATCACTACAATCAAGAAAATAAACCTGGACCTCAGAATTCTTCATATTCCTTTGTTATCTCTCCCTGTAGACCTTCCTTGCCTGTTCCTAGGCAATCACTTCATATATATATATATTTTCTTTCAATGTCTATCTTATCCTCAAGGAAGCCAATTAAATGTATGTTATTAGGCTGTCTAAGTTGTCACACAGCTCACTAATGATTTGTTCATTTATTTTCAGTCCCTTTTATTAATTTTTCATTATGAACACTTTCTATTGCTGTGTCTTCAAGTTCACCAATCTTTTCTCTTATAAATTTAATCTGATATTATTTCATAATATGCGTTCACCTCAGTGACTAGTTTTTATCTCTAGAAATTTGATTTAGTATATTTTCTATATCTTTCTGGTCTGAATTTAACATGATCTTCACCTCCTTGAGCATTTTCAATATGTAATTTATATAATTTGTTTTAATGTCCTTGACTACTAATTAATTTCTATTGAATATTTTTTCTCTTTACTTGGGTTTTAGTGTTTTGTTTCCTTCCATGCCTAGCAATTTTTTTTATTTGATGCCAAACATTGTGAATTTTGCTTTGTTGGGTGCTGGGTATTTGTATGTTCTTGCAAATATTCTTAAGCTCTTTCTTGTTGTGCAATTAAGTTACTTGAAAATAGTTTGCTTCTTTCAAGACTTGCGTTTGTTTGTTGTTAGGATCAGGATCAGGGCAGTCTATAGTCTAGGGTTAAATTTGACTCACTATGAATATATATACTTAAATATATTCCCTGATTTTTCATGAATTATAAGATTTTTCAATTCTGGCTGGTAGAAAACAAAAACTGGTCCTGGTCCCTAGCTGGCTACAGAGATTTTTCCCTCTAATCTTTTTAGATGGGTATTTCTGGAACATTTCTGTCCCCTCAGGACATTTCTGATCCTGTCAAGACATGTCTAATCAGAAATTCTGATCAGAAGTTAACTGGAGACTTTAGAGGGGCCCTCTGCAGCCTTACAGAACCCTATGTTCTTTTTGGTCCTCTGGCAAATGAGCTCAGAATGTTTTGGCCCCTGAGGACTCAGAACTTTATTTCTTAATGTCAGGTAGACTACTAGATTCTTTCATAGTTTTTATTCTGCTGCCTCTAAAGCTTAGATATTTTCTACAGGCCATAAATGTGGGCAGTCAGAGCTTACCTTGTTTTGTTTTGTTTTATTTTATTTTATTTTTTCCCCTCCTATTGCAGGGATTACTGTCCTGTACTATCTAATCTTCAAAAATGGTATTCTTATATATACATTTTTAGGGTTTTAGTTGTTTTAAACACAGAGGATAAATCCAGTCCCTGTTACTATTTCTTTAGCCAGAATTGGGAGATCTCTCTCATTTTTTAAATTTCTACATATATGTGGATTCCTGTTCTGAATCACTGATCTATTCATGTATCTCTCACAAATTCATATTTTCTGCATACTGTAGATTTATAAATAGATTTGATAAATTAATAGAGCAAATATCTTCATTTTTAGTTTTTTTTTTAAAATTTGTTTCATTGATTCATATCTTTATTCTTTCTTTTTTATGTGAAATTTAAAATTAGTCTCCTTAGATTCAGGAAAAATTCTATTGTAATTTTGATTAGGATTACATTGAATTTAGAGATTAATTTGAGAAACAAAAATATGAGGTATTTGTATTTGTAAACAAGGTTTTTCTCTCTATTTATTTAAGACTTCTTATCTTTCTATAAGTTTGTAAAATTTTTCTTACAAAAGTTCTTGACTATTTGTCTAGTTTTTATTTTTTATTATTTATGTTTTTAAATATTTTTAAAATTTAAATACATTTAAAATACAAGTTCTAATTGTGCCTAAAGGTTTAAGTTAAATTTTTATTAGAGACCTAATAGAAAATTAATAATCTTTTTAGTCTAATAATTTATATAGATAATCTTACCCTCCAGGAATAATGACATATAATGATATATATATATATATATATATATATATATATATATATGTGTGTGTGTGTGTGTGTGTGTGTGTGTGTGTGTGTGTGTGTGTATAATATATATATAATTTACTTTTCTGTTCTTACATTGTTACACCAAGGAGTAATGGCAGGAATCCTCCCCTTGTTTATTTAATTTATTAATTTAAATATATATGTTAATAGATTATCTAGAACTGAAAGTCTCATGCCTCTATGATAAATTCGACTTGATCAATTAAAAAAAATAAACTACTAGACTTGAATTGATGACGACTTATGTAGCATGGCACTCATGAGACTGTCTATAGATTCCAACTACCAGGGAATATAATTATCTAAAGTTTCAAATCCTGCACTCTGAATTGCAAAGAGGCCTGACTTCACACAGTCTACTGGGTTTTACCAGTCAATTATTAAGGGATACATTATGGATCCAATATTGGAAAACCTAGATTAATACAAGTACTACTGCTACTAGGACAGTCTGAGAAAACAGATCGTAAGATTGGGATTTAGAAATGGCTTTTTCACTAACCAACAAGCAGGATGGCATTTGGTTGGTAGGTAGCAAATGCTATTACCTAGAAATAAGTGGTAGCTCAATTGCTAAAAATTTCACTGGCAGTAATCTGGGAAAATTTTACCCTGGACAGAATAACATTGTACATATAAAGTTGTGGACAATTAAGACATAAGGGAATAACAATGACTACAAAGATAGTAGAGTTCACTGGTCACTGCTATATTGTATTGAATCCCTGAAGAGGACAATGAGAGAATGCATGCTCTTAAGTAGTTAATATAAGAGTCATAGAGGGGGCTGGAGGAGTCGACACAGATGAGCAGCAGACTGAGACCTAATTGTAAGAGCTGCAGAGCTCTAGAGACATTTGACTGCTCAACAAATCATATCTGTTACATGAAGGATGAGGGAAATCTGATATCCTGATATATGATGTAGATTTATCAGTTTGATGTCCCTGAGAATGTTGACTCTGCAACTTCTCCGAACCCCGCAGGTTTGCAGAAATGGTTTACCCTTCCTTACTATGACTTAGCATTTAACTGTGCTGGAAGATGCTGCAGAAGTTTCTCACAGACAAAAAGTTGTCCCTCAGGTGCTATGTTCACTTCCTCTCATGGCTTCCAGGCAGAAAACTTGGTTTAAATTCCAGCATAATTTAGCCAGGATGTGCTGGGTTTGATAAGGGAAGATAGAGATGATATCTCTAAGGAATTGCAAGATTTAGCTGGCTTGTTTTGGCAGAAATGAAGGAAATACTCTTAAGATTGGATTTTTGAGGCTATTTGACAAAGAGGATCGGAATGTAAGGCTATGCCAGCAAGATTTCATTGAATTAAAGACACTTTTATAGGACACTGAATATAAAAGATTGGGAAAACACCCATGGAGTAGGGGCAAATATGCCATTAAAGTTACTCTTAAAATCTTGGTAAAATGATGTGAAACTTTCAGTGAAATGGAAATGTCTGTTATCTTGGCAGATTGTAGAGAAAATAATAAGTAAACTGGAGAAGTAGGCATGCTAAAATGAATATATTATATAAGACCAGAAGACCCATCAAAGGATTATGTTAAATGGGAAGACCCAGTGAATGCAACATACATTGAGATCATAAGAAATATGCTGATAAGAAAGGAACTAGTATCATTAATGTTTGTTGACTGTTCTCTGCAGGGGAGAATGATTAGAGAGTCCTTCACTTTAACATGCTTGTTACCATTCTTCTTGATTTGCTGGGGCCTCCAAAATATTACAGGGAAAGTAATTGTGCTTAACTACCAGAAGCCATGAGAACTCAATTACTGTAATGACTAAAGGTTGTAGAGGCATTGCAGGAAGCTTGATACAAAGGTATAATAAAAAGGAATCACTGAATATCTAGGAGAAAAATTGTGGCCAAAAAATCGTGCTATTTAATATTTATATATTTTTCTTTTTAAAAAAAGCAAGAATGAGAGTTAGATCAGTCTCCTGAATAAAAGTTATAATCCTTTGCTTAATTTTTAGACAGACAGGAGAATCAAGGCTAACCAGAGCAGAGATGAAAGTAGTTTTACCATGAGAACCAGTACTGAGGTAGGAAAACAGAAGTTGTAATTGACAAGTTGCTAGAAGTTTAGTGTGGGTAACTCTGAGAGTTAAAAACTCCAGGAAATCCCACTCACAGGAAGGGGGTGTGCTACATTATCATGAGATTTACCTCCAAGAGCTCAACCAAGTTCTCAGGTAAGTATTAAAGAAAATTTTTCTTGTCTTTCCAGTAGAGGTAGGAGAAAAGGAACCATTTGAAATATGCCATAGCACTGGTCTTCTAAATAAGGCCTGCTCTCAGGGGAAACTAGTTTACACAAGCCTAACTTATTGGAGTATTATTAGAGTCCAGTTGACCTGGAAGTACTAAACTCTAGACTGCTTTGGTCTTCCATGTGGAGAAGGAACTACACAACTCCAGCCCAATCTAGCTATTGGGTCTTATTATTCAAAAGAAAACAGAAGTAGCTATATTAATTTCAGAAAGAGCACATTTCAAAGCAAAAAGTTATTAAGAATAAAGAAGGGCATTATGTAATGATAAAGGAGTCAATTTTCCCAGAAGGCATAACAGTTCTTAATGTGTCTGTGGCTAACAAGCATCAAACTATGTGAGGAAAACCTGATAAAATCACAAAGAGTTATAGATGAATCCGTGATCATAGTTGGATATTTCAACATCCCTGTATCAGAAATGGACAGATTCAGCAGGTAGAAAATCAGTAATGACATAGTTGAGCCCAACAGCACTATCAATAAACTAGATATAATTGACAACTATAGACTATTTTATCAGCAACAAGAGAATACACTTTTTTCTCAAGCTCACATGGAATATTTACCAAGATATCCCACAATCTATCCATAAAACATACCTTAATAAATCTAAAAGAATAGAAATCATACAATGTCGGCTCTCAGACTAAAATAGACTTAAATTAGGAATTAATAATGAAAGATAATTGGAAAATCCCCAAATACATAGAGATTAAACAGCATACTTCTAAATAACATATAGAACAAAGAAGAAATCTCAAGAGAAATTTAAAAATTTCAACTAAATGAAAATGAAAACGAAACTTGTCAACATTTGTAGGACAGTAAAAACAGGACTGAGAGGAAAATTTATACCAATCATTTAAGTTTCCACCTTAGGAAACTAGAAAAACTAGATCACATTATATCTAAAATAAGCAGAATCAAAGAAACACTCAGAATTATAACCATAATCATTAAAATTGAAAACACAAAATCAATAGAGAATATCGAGGACAGCAAAAGCTATTTTTTTTTAAAAGATCAATAAGATTTTTAAGCCCTTAGCTAGGCTAAGAAGAAAAAAATATAGATGACACAAATTATTAATATCAGAAATGAAAGATAAGACATCACTACAATCCTATGGACAATAAGAAGATAATAAAAGAATATTATGAGAGAAGAAAGATCTCAAATTAACCACCTAACTTTATATTTGAGAGAAATAGAAAAAAAAATTAAACTCAAAGCTAGTAGAAAAAAAGAAAATATTAAGATTAGAGCAAAGATAATGAGAGAATAGAAAAACAGTAAAATCAACAAAAACAAGAAGTTTTTTTTTAATATTAACAAAATTGATAAAACTTAGCTAAATTAAGTAAAAGAAAAAGAGAGAAGACTCAAATAACTAAAATCAGAAGAGAATGAAGTGACATTACAATTAATTTTATGAGAATAAAAAGGATCATAAGAGAATATTATTACCAGCTGTATGCAAAACAAATGGGTAACCTAGATGAAATTGATAAATTTTAAGAAAACACAACCTAACAAGATTAACAAAGAAATATAAATTTTAAACAGAGCAACATTTAGTAAAGAGATCAAGTTATTAATCAAAAACCTTCCCCACCCCCCAAAAAAACCTCATATTAACCTAAAGCTCAGTCCCAGAGAGCATTCATAGTGAATTCTAATATACAATTAAAGGACAACTAACACAAATCTTCCTTAAACTCTTCCAAAAAATTTAATAAATATAAACACTTTTAAACTCATTCTATGAGGCCAGAATTATCCTGATGTGAACCCAGACAGATACCATAAGAAAACTACAGACTAATGTCCCTGAAAAAAATAGTAGCAAACTAAATTCAAAAGTACATTAAAAAGAATTATACACAATGACCACGTGGGATTTAATTACTGAAATGCAAGGATGGTTCGACATAAAATCAATCAATATAGAGTACCACAGTAACCAAATGAGGGATAAAAACCGCATGATCATCTCAGTCCATAAAGAATAAGCTTTTGATAAGATTAAACACTCTTTTATAAAAACACTCAACAAACTAAGAAGAAAACTACATCAATATAATAAATGCCATATATAAAAGCCCATAACTAAAATCATACTCAATGTTGAAAGACTGGAAACTTTTCTTCTAACACAAAATAAGGAAGCCTGCTTTTACAACTTTTGTTTGACACAGTATTGGAAGTTCTAGCCAGAGCACTTGGGCAAGAGAAAAAAAAATTAAAAACATTGAAATTAGAAAAAAGTAAAATGATCTGTTTTGCAGATGATGTGACCTTATATGTGGAACACCCTAAAGAGTCCCCCAAAATCTATCAGAACTAATAAATGAATTCAGCAAAGTTGCAGAATACAAAATCAACATATAAATTTCTGTTGTGTTTCTATACACTCACAATAAACAATATGAAAAATAAGAAAATTCTATATAACATCATAATACAAAATACTTAGAAATAAACTAGCCAAGAAGGCAGAAAACTTGAACACTGAAAATTACAAAAAGTTGTTGAAAATTTTAAAGAAAGCACCAATAAATGGAAACCTATCCCTCCTTCATGAATTAGAAGACTTAGTCTTTTAATTATGTTTAAGTTATTTAATGTTGTTAAGATGTCAATATTACTGAAATTAATCTACAGACTCAATGTAGTCTTTCCAAATCTCAATAGTGATTTTCACAGGAATTGAAAAAAGTAACATCATCAAGTTCACATTTAATTTCAAGAAAACTCAATAACCAAAACAACTTTGAAAAACAAAAATAAGTTATAAGTCTCATACTTCCTAATTTGAAAACTTAATTACAGAGCTACAATAATCAAAATTATGGTACCGTCATAAAGATAAATATCAGGACCAATGGAATAGAATAAAGAGCCCAGAAATAAACTCTCAAATATATGGTTCAGTGATTTTGGTAATAATGCTAAGATCATTCTGTGGGGGAAATAGAGCTTATTAATACATAGTGCTAGATATTCACATGCAAAGGAATGCAGTTAGACCTCTATCTCACACCATATACAAAATTAACTCAAAATGAATTATAGACCATAATGTAAGAACTTTTAGAAGCCAATATATAAGTAAATTTTTATTACTTTGACTTAGGTGAAGTCATGTTAGATAGAAAACTTAAAGCACAAATGACAAAAGAAAAAAATATATTGAATTTCATCCAAAATAAAAACTCAGGGCTGAAATGCTACTATCAATAAGTAAAAAATAATCCAAAGTGAGAGAAAATATGTTCAAAATATGTATCTGATAAATAACTTTAATTTAGAATCTATAAATAATGTTTACAGTTGGTAATAAAAGCATATTTGACCCTGTCAAAAAATAAGCTAAGATTCTAGATAGATATTTTCCAAAGATGATATACAAATATTAATAAATACAAGAAAAAATGCTCAAAATCACTAGTCATTAGGGAAATACTAATCAAAACTTGATACCATTTTAAATCTACCAGGTTGGTTATTATTAAAAAATACAGCTAAAAATTAATATTCTCAAGGATGTGGAGAAGTTAGAATTCTCATACATTGTTGATAGGAATGTAAAATGTAGCAAATGCTTTGTGAAACAGTTTGACAGTTCTTCAAAATGTTAAATATGGAATTACCATATGACTCTGCAATTCCACTCCTAGATATATACCCAAGAGAATGAAAGCATACCTCCATGCAAAAACTTGTACATGAGTATTTATAGGAGCATTATTTATGAATGCGTAAAATGAAAACAACCCGAATGAATGATCATCTGATAAACAAAATGTGGTATATTCATACAATGGAATATTATTCAGCCACGGAAAGGAGTAAAGTATTGATATATGCTACAACCTAGATGAACTTTGAAAACTATATGCTAAGTGAAAAAAACAGTCACAAAAGACTACATATAGTATGATTCTTTATATATGAAAATGTTCAGAATAGACAAATTCATAGAGACAGAAGGCACATTAGTATTTTACAAGTTCTGGTGGGAGGTAGGAATATGAAGTGATACTTAATAGGTACAGGGTTTCTTTTTGGGGTAATGAAATATTCTAAAAGTCGATCAGAGTGATGGCTGGATAACTTTCTGAATGTACTCAAAACACTTAATTGTACATTTTAAAAGTGTAAAGTTTTATCTCAATATCTCAATAAAATTGTTTAAAAATTATAGACTTTTTCATGTTGCTTTCTCTTTCTTTAAAAGCTTTTTTTATGTTTTTGATAGATTTTTCTCTTAGTAGCATTCCAGTAATTTACTGATTACTCTCAGTTTGTTAATTATTTAAGTCTAATCAGTTATTTGTCACTATTATGAGTTTTTTTTTATTGAAATTTCACTTTCAGAGTTATTTCTGGTTCTGTTTTAATGATAAGTGGACTTTTATTTTCACTCTCATATTTCATATTCTAAATATCATTGTTTAATGTTCTGTATCTACTTTTTTGTCTTATAATCATGGGAATTTCATCTTGCTGTTTATTGTTTCTATTATCTGTTTATATTCCTTCAGTATGAATTGTTTCCTATTATAATTTTTCTTTAAAATTATGAGCTCATTATAAAAGGACTTTATTTGTGGAATGCAATGATCATCTCTTTGTATTTTATTTACTTTTTATTTTTTATGATTTTCATTATTTTCTCCTGAAATATTATTTTCAGTATTTTGTTTTGTTTTGCAATTAATGTTTTTCATTTTTCTAGACTATAATATTACTCTCAATATACTTTTTAATTGAAATAATATATATAATTTAAGAGGGGGATTTTCTGCCTTCTTTACCTGCTAATGTACATGCCTGTCTCTTAAATATACACAAAATACCAAACCAACAACAAAACGCCTTGAAGTTATTGCTGTAGACTGAATATTTTGTGTCTCCCACAAAACATATTTAAATATTAATGCTCAATGTGTTCTTATCTGTAAGTGGACCTTTTAGGAAGTGATTAGGTCATGAGGGTAGAAGCCTTATGAATGGGATTAGTGCCCTTATAGCGGAGATTTCAGAGAGCTCCCTTGCTTCTTCTGCCATATGAAGACATGGAATAAAGACAGTTGTCTAGAAACCGGTATGTGTAATCTCACCAAACACTGAATCGGCTGGTGCCTTGGTCTTGGACTTCCCAGCCTACGGATCTGTGAGAACTGTTGTTTATAAGCCACCCAGTCTATGGTATTCTGTTATAGTAGCCTGAATTGACTAAACAGATTCCATGCAAGTTATAAGGAATGCAAAATATATGAGATTATCTGGGAAAAAATTGCACATCTTTCCATATTATCAACTATTTGTGTTATTATTTTAAAGCATTATATTTATTTAAAACAAGATAGATATAGAGTACACACTGTATTTTAATAGGTTTTAAAGAAATTATAAGACTCTAAAGAAATATTATCTTTTGATAGACTATTTCAGCCTTATAACACATAAAGAAACACAAAACACACATAATGTCACATATAACTCACCCCCAGAGTTTGCTTACACACACACTCACATACACACACATAAGCAATCTCATTAGTCTCTTTCTATCAGGGATACTTACTTGGAAAAGTTTATACAATTCTGCTTTATATTTAAAAAATGGCCCTTTCTTTTGGCCTTGAGAGTTAGGGAGCACTGCTAGATGTAGACATTGTCTTGTTAAAGATGGCACTTATCCACTGAAGACAGACTGAGAATTTCCTGGGTAGGACTCCAAGTTGAATCTATATCAAGATTTCCTAAATACTGGATTACTTTGTTTCATGTAATTCTCTCTTTCTTGTTTAACATCTGCCCCTTACTCAAATTTTGAATAGGTGTCCAGTCTGATGACAGCTGGACTGTATACTCACATATGAGATACCATATTAAAAGAAGAGCTATACATACGACTCTAAGGAGGTGTGGTGGTAACTTTATTAGAAAGAGATACCCCCCAAAACACCTTGTTAACCAAGAATGGGAGTTGGTGCTTTAGCTCTCTCTTTTTATATAATCATTTTCCCTACATGACCAGCAGTGAGAAACTTCAAAGAAGGTTACATACATGGCCTTAGAGAAACCACTCCCTAGGTGTGAGAAAATTAACACAGAGATAGTTACTTTTCCAAATTCATCTCAATAATAACACTCAAGTGGAATCTCTCACTGATGAGTAACTGGGAAAAGAAAAGCAGATATTTAGATAAATGGTAGCTCTATCTATCTATCTATCTATCTATCTATCTTCTGTCTATCATCTAAACACATACAGGAAACACTACATCTCTACACTCTGCTCAAGTAGTCCCTTGCTCCCTCCTTGGAAGCCCTGAGGAATGACAAAAACAAACCAGATCACAATGATTATAGAAGTACAATATGACCTTGATTCTGCATGTTACATTTAGTGGAGACCATTCCATATGTTCTCCTCCACTGTCAGTTGCCCACTCAAATACAAAGGAAAACACTTTTGTAGATAAAGCAAGAGAAGTCACAGCAGCAAAACATGCACTATAAACCATTTTCTGAGAAAAAAAGTTCTCACTTGGAAAGAAGGAGGTGAAACACTGGATTATTATTTTGGGGTCTTGACACTGGGTTGAAAATCCACCTTCCTTTTTTGGGTCTCTCCTTTCCTTCAGCTTTCATAGGTCTTATCATTTTCTGTCTCTGTTTCTTCCTCCCTCACCCCCACCCCACACCCTTCATCTTCTGTTCTAGTCCTGCCAAAGCCCACTGCAGATGAAAGTAGGAAAAGAAAAGAAAGCAAGAACAGAAAACCAAGCCACAGGAAGGGAAATTGACATTGTATGTTTATGGGTTCTTATTATGAAGGTGCAGTTTGTAGGAGAGCTGTATGGAGGTGCTTTTAAGTTATGTATATTACATATAACAGGAAAAAAATAGTAAAATAAAAAGTACTGGTAAGTATGAAGCTGACATTTTAAAAATATATATATATATATTTTTAAAAAGCTGTGATTCCAACTTAGGTAAACTCAAACTCCCTAAAACAGGATAACATATCATATCTTAAATATTGTACTAAAATATTTTATTCATGACTCACACATTGGTTCTAGTTCTATCCTGTGTAGCTAAGTCAAGTAAATCTCAATCATAGATAATGTAATATGCTTTCAACTATTTAAAAATGATTACCTATTTTATGTCTTTGTTTACCCAGGCCAAATGTTTGAGTTCTGTTAGCCATTTTACATATATTATTTTTTCTAGATTTTTCACTTTAAATGCTTTTTACTGAGCATTTTTTATTGAACTATGGTACCCTAAAAGTGCTCAGTATATTATAATGTGGCATGTTAAATACAAGCTGTTTTTATTATAATTATTTATTTAAATTCTCTATACTTAGGATAATGACATGCCCTGTTTTACTCAATACAGTTGTTTATGACTATTGACTTGGTGTAATAGAGCACCCTTCACCCTTTTACTTTTAAAATGGATGAGCCTGGAAAATATGTGATTATTCTATTTATAATCTCATTGTTTAGTTTTGTATGGTTCATCTTATTTCTATTCTCATGTATAGTGGAATCTTCTAACTCATAATCACCTTTTGAACCTCTTTTCATCTAATTTTCCATATATTTCTCTATATTTCCTCTAACTTCTCACTGCCCAATTCCTCATTCACATAGACCATTTTTTGTTATATCATTCTTTATAAAACTCTACTTTATATTCTCCTCAGGGAGTTTCTATGCTACTCTCAAGTCAACGGGTTGATAAAACATTACTTGAGAGCATTTAGATATGTTCTAAGCTAAGGCTTTTGAATATTTTTATTCTCCAAAACTAATGCTTTGAGTTCCTTTTGTCCTTGACCCCTTTTGGAGACTCAGATATTAGATTCTAAATAAGCACTATTAATTGTGAAACACTAGCATTTGAACAATTGTCCATTAGTGCAAAAAGATATGACTCTGTTTCTGATTAACATCCCATATCTTCTTTTCCTCATATATTTCTTATCAGTAAGTCCTATCTCTAAGTGTTCATGCTAGGTTAAATGTTTAGAAGCTGCCCTTTAATACAGTAAATCTCATATAAGGCTAATATCCTAACACATCTTCATATAAGAAACAAAAGAGTGTAGGTACTCGAACTAAGCAAGACTGCTCAGGAACTAATGAATAAATAATGATATTGCATGAATAATTCAAGATGAACATTGGATGCCTCAAACAATCTTTGTCTGCAAAACAATAAAATCTTTTAATGTGACCATGTGACATTCAGTACAAATAGAAATGGGGTTAATTGTATCCTTAGACGCAGGTATTACACTCTCACATTCTGCCTCTGAATGAGGATTTAATGCATAGGTGAGGCCTTAGAATAATGGGAATTATCTTAATACCCTGCTTGGAAAAGAGTACAAGATTTAATTCTTACATAGAGAAAGGACTCTGACTTTATGTTTGTCATCGTCAAAGAAAACATATCCATACAAAGAAGAATCAATCGTAAGACAATGCAAGGAAATGTGAGGTACAAAGCATCACAGCTTTGCCACTTGCTAACTGAGATTAGGTCACCTGACCTGCTTGATCTCAAGTTACTCAGCTAAAAACTCATGACTGCAGTGACCTTTAACCATAAGGTTTCAGGCTCCTAGAAGGTTACCATAGATTGCTACAGTACTGCTTCTAAAGGTAAAGAGAATTTTGTATCATGGTTTCTTTAGAATATCAAGTGACATGTCAGTTTCAAGAAGTGATTATAGAGTATACAGGAATTTTAAAACAAAAAAGTTCACAAATAAGCCAAATACAACAATAAAAGTCAAGTTGGGAGACTTTTAGGACTCTGCAGAGAATTAATAGTCTCATTCAGTTTACATGTCCTACTCACACCTCCCATCCCATTCTCCAGACACTTGGACAATTTTTAATTACTTGAACTATGACATATATGAACTATGTGACTTTACTTCCTAAGTTTAAGTGTCAATGTCTATAAAACGAGTTTAAGGAGTGCTATCTTCATAGGGTTGTTTAAAATTAAATGAGGTAATACATGCAAAACTTACTATGAATATTAACTATTAATGTTTTCTAATAAACATACTCACCATCCACTCTTAAGAATTATCATAGAAACATAACAAAAACATGTCCCACTTCTATAGTAATCCAAGAAATATTTTAAAATGAAGTGCAACTTTTTTCCAATTATAATAGTAAAGTTTTTAAGTCATTTCCAGAACTTGTAAAATTATGAAATTGAGATTTCAAAGCTTTGCTGATGAATCATACATAACAATTTTTGAAATAATTTGGTGACCTATATAATTAATTCTATAAAGTTTTACAAATTTTAACCAAATTTAGTTCTGTAAATATGAAAAAAAAAAAAACAATAAAATGGGAAAAGCTAAGGATATCTGTCCATTGCAATATGATTTAAAATAGCGAAATAACTTTATAGTCATCAATAGCATAAAAATTAAATAAAATGTATTTATTTAAATATAATAATAAAAATGACATCATGAGAAACTGGAATTACAGAATATTACTGTGTTATCACTTCAACTCTGTAAATAGCCACATGAAAAAATACTGACAGTCAAATAATAAAAAGTGCACTACTTTTGTTATCTAAATAAGATTATAAATGATTTCTCTTTTTCTATTTTCTAAAATTATTTTTGTATATAATTTTTATTTAAGAAAATTAGATTTGGATTCTTTGCGAGGAAAGATAATCTGAAAATTTTGGAAAATAATAATCATTTATATTCTCTGCAATGATGTTTTTAAGCACTTTCCACATTCCAGACTCTGAGTGAGTTTTCCAGTGGTTAAGGGAGTGCTTTAATGAATATGAAGTGACTTTTTAGCTGAATCATTAGCCAAAATTTCCAAACACTTACACATCACTTTCTTCTTCTTAAATTCCAGGTAGGAAACATCTGGAAATGAGACTATCCCCTTAAGATTGTCCTACGCCAGATATTATTAATAAAATTTGTCTAAAATTGGTCCTCACAAAAACTAAAAGCAAAAAATAAATAAATAAAACTTTTATCATCGTAACATAAAAATTCTATTTCAGCAATCTGCATTAGCGAGGACACCTCTTGGAGGAGATAAAGTCACAATTCAATTGCCAGTTAACAGATCTCCCAGTGTGGATTTCCCTAAAGACTCTAGATTCCATTACAGTTTCAGAAAACTTAGGAGTTCTAGACTAATACTGTTTCATTGAAAAAACAAACAAACAAACAAACCAAAAAACACGCATTTCATTGTGCTATTTGTTTGCTAGCTTTTTATGATGAGTTTTTGGAGTTATTCAGACTAATTATATCCTCTATAAAGTGGAGTAAATTTTTTTCCCTAAAACTTAACATGTAGTTCAGTACTTTGAAGCCTCTGTATATTTAGTCCATGCGTGATCCTATATGCACTAATTACTCATGCCTCACTCAAGCTTCAGCAGGCTGTAGAAGATCTGTAGTTAAGCAAAACTAGTGATTAAGAGCCGATCTGAGATAAGTAGAAACACAACACAGAGGATGGATGAGTGTAATTCCTCTAGGGTTTCCACTTTTACCAATAATACAGAGATTTTTCCCTGTCTACTTTTCATTTTACTTCAGGTACTTGACAGTTGAAGTCTAGCTTTTTAAGATACTTAGCTATAATTTAGAAAATAAAGTAAGAGACAACAGGAGGCATACATATGTGTGTATTATATTTATATACAGACATAATATATTAACAACGCATGCAATAATCCAATGAATGTTTGCGATGGTTAATTCAAAGATTTACTTTGAATTAAAGATGGCTTTGTAGTATCTTAAAGAATTTTTTTTAATTGGTTCTAACATGGGTATATACTCTTATACTAACAAACAGGTTTGGTTCATGTCTTATAATTACAGACAGTGTTGCATTCCTTTTTGTTTTCTTTCTCTTTGCTCAGTTGACTAATACAAGCAAACAAAACTTCTTCCTCGCACATCTGAAAGAAATGTTAGGTTTTTAGCAGAGAGTAAAACAAGAGAGATGTGTCATGGACTGTAAAACTGGAAATAAAGAGATTCTTAATTATCTGTGGCATTTTGCCATCAAGTGGTGCTATTATGAGTACTTATAGACAAGGTCTGTAAGACTCAGGGAGGTTCAGTCTCATGCCCCATTTCAGACTGTTTAAAGTACATTTGAACACCTATTGGTAACTGGATTCAGAATTCATTTCACTGTGCTTTGCTGTTCCTGGAAAGGAAACTGGAGATCTTTACTCAAACAAAATTCAGACATGAAAATTTTTCCAGCATTAGGATCAGGTTGTGCAGGTAAAGAAGAGAATCTGCGAACCTCTCTTAATTCACACTTTGGCATACCTTGATCTGGGAATAAATAAGACTTACATTTTGAATATTTCCATGTAGCTTGGCCTCCTCATTTTACAGATGAAAAAATTGAAGGCCAGAAAGATTAATAACTTGCCTGAGTTCACACAAAATTTGATTTTTATATGAGACCTACAAAAACCATTTCTTGGGACGTAACAGTATTAAAGTCTGGCACAGTAGTAGAATCAAAAGAACCTTGTGCAGGCATCTATCACACCATTCCCAGTCAGATCATGCTTAATCCACCTCACACCAAGATGCTCTTTCTTTTTAAAAAAATGTAATCATGACTACTTTTTAAATTAAATTTATTGAGGTAACACTGATTAATAAAATTATATAGGTTTCAAGTATACAGTTAACCAATGCATCATATGTGTATTGCACTGCATGTTCACCACCCAAAATCAAATCTCTTTCCATCACCATATATTTGATCCCTTTTACCTTTATCTACCACCCTACCTTCCCCTCTTCCCTCTGGTAACCACTAAACTCTTGCTCATGTCCCGTAGTCTCTGTCTTATTCATTTGTTGCTTTCAGTTTTATATCCCACATATAAGTGATATCATATGATTCTCATCTTCTGTCTTATTTCACTTAGCATGATCTCAAGATCCATCCATGTTGTTGCAAATGGCAGTATTTCATCTTTGCTTATGGCTGATCACTTTTATTTTTGAAGAGCTCAGAATCATCTCTTTTTGCTGAATTCAAGAAATAAGAAACATTACTATTAACGCTGTCTTTCATGTAACTGACAAAGCCCTCATAGTGTTGTTGAAATATGTTTTATTTTGTTAGATCTTTATAAAACTGCATGCCCTATGTATGGTATTAGAAAACAGTTGATCATTATTTTCTTTGTGAGAACCTCGGTCTAGTTGAAAACTGTAATTATTAAATCACTCCTGAAAGTATTTTCCAGAACTTAAAACCTATATAAGGTATGTTTGTTGATTAGTCATAACATTTATAGCTTTCTGATAAATCTCTTACTTTTAAACCTAACTAATATTTTGGCTATAGAACCTCAAACTTCATGCCTTTCACAAAAGAGCTGGCTATTGCTTAGTATGATGGGTGATATCATTGCTTTGCGATCGGAACATGCTTTGCTGTTTCTGTACCATGATAGAACACGCAACACAAATAAAAAAATTGTTTTAATATTTTCACTTGAATATTTTTTATTAGTTATGTCTCATAGTTTTACTAGTTTCTATTCATTATGTCTCATGCATCTGACCAATCTGGTTTTTATTCTTGACAAAACCAAAACCTGTTTGTTCTTATGGAAACAATTTCTTTCTCTTTCCTCAAGTTCTTTTAGAGATTTAAAATCTCTTTAAAATCTCTTTGCACATGGAATCTACCAAGTATGAAGCATAATATGGCAATTGAGTCTCAGCAGAACAAGGATGTGAACCTGAACAAATCTTTAAGAAAGCTGACTTCTAATTTCAATCTTGTCATTCCTTCCATATATAATCATGGACAAATCATGCAGCATTTATAAGCCTCAGAATCATTGGCCTTAAAATGAGTGGTTTTGGCAAGATGTTTTATGTATTTTCTACAAACTTCCACCTTTTATAAATGTATCTTCCAAGTTATAAGTCATACTCAGACTAGGAACCTGATGGAGTGACTGTTCCATTTTTCTCTCCACACAGACATTTATGTACTAATTTCATGTTTTCTTGAATCATTTGGAACAGTGAATGTGAACTTTCCCCACAAATGTGCACATGGGTGGAATGCACGCATCTTATGATAGAGGGTAGAAAGATTAGGTAAGTAAATTATACGTAGAGTTGCACATTATTTTCTAGATATATAAATATACACACACAGAATGTGTGTATATTGACTACACGCACATAGATCCTTCTCTCATTAACTCTACTAAAACTCATATTCACTTGAGCCAGAATCAGAACATGACAGCCATTTAAGTGTACACAGAGGTCAGCAATGAGAGAAAGTAAATAAATAAGAATCTCTAATCAAATTCTGATTCAGTGTTTGCACATGAAACAAGCCTGGCAGTTCTGTGGAAATTTTTGTTAATTTTACTACAAAATGGATAAAAAGTAATGACCTCTTACTGCTAGGTTAGTTTTACTCATTTCACTTTAAGAAGCAAAATTTCTCTACAGTAGCATTAATCTAAGGACATGTTTTTACTAGCTAATTTTTTTACATAGGATAGAAGAAACATTGAAAAACCAAGCATGGGAATCTTACAGGAAGAAATAAAAAGAGGAAAATTTTAGTTTCTTCACTTTGTTCATATTCAAACAGCCTTTACAAATTTATCTAGAAGCCTTGAGGAATATGGCTAATGTAATATTTGGGTGCGATAAAGGAAAAATAATATTTTTTAGAGATCCAAAAGCAAGCCATATGTTAGTTGCATGTTTGTGATATTTTAGTACTGACTATGGTAACTACTGAAATTCAGTGCCCTATTTGAAATCATTAATCCTTTAGTTAGTGCCTTTAATGGTAGATATTTCAAATGGTAATTTAAAGATTAAAGTAGCCATATTTAGTAAAAATCATCATTGCAATAGTTAACTTTCTGTGTGAACTTAGCTTGGTCATGGTATCCAAATATTTGGTCTAGGTGTCACTGTGAAAATATTCTTTAGATGAGATTAACATTTAAATCAGTAGACTTTTTGTAAAGCAGGTCACCCTCTGTAATGTTGGTGGGCCTTGTCCAATCAGTTAAAGGCCTTCAGGACTAAAAGACTGAAGTTCCCCAAAGGACAAGAAATTCTGCTTCCAAGAATCCTTTCATTCAAACAACAACATTGCCTTTTATGGGTCTCCAACCTGATCACCTGTCATGCAGATTTTGGACTTGCCAGCCTCCTCAATCCTGTAAGCCAATTTCTTACAATCAATCTCTCTCTCTCTCTCTCTCTCTCTCTCTCTCTCTCTCTCTCTCTTCCTCCCTCCTTCCCTCCCTCCCTCTCTCCCTCCCTTCCTCTTTATCCTCCTCCCTCCCTCCTACTTCTTTTCTTCTTCCTTTCCCTTGGTTCTATTTGTCTGGAGAATCCTGACTAATATAATCATATACCAAAACCTAGTGAAAATCTTCTACTATACTCTTAAGAATGACACTATCGCTTGGGCAAATTAAGCAGTTCTACAAGAGTGGGTCCTCCATGGGAGAAAATCTGTCACTAAATCCCTAAGAATGAAATTTGGGAATTGTCAGAAACATAGTTAATTATGATTTTCCAAATGGGCCTACTGTGTAGCACAATTTCAAAAGCAGTTAGAGATTTATTTAGGGATTTATGTAGAATAGTTTTATATCTTGAATTGTATCTAAAATAAAATGAGGAATTATTAAGGAATGTGGAGCTTTAGCATAATTTAAACCAATGAGCAATTACTCCATCATTCTATTTCTGGCCTTGGACTCTTGGGTGGTCTTCATGGTAAGGTTCCAAGGAGAATGGCATTCAATAAACTAAACTAGAGTCAAAATATTTCAAGGAACCAGGAAATAAAGATGTTTTCTTTATACTAGAGTACAAACAAACAGATTATAAACAAATGCCCGAAGACTAATAGATATTAATTTAAAGTAATATACTGTCACACCCTGTCTTCTTTCATGTGTCCCAAATGTGAAACTTATGGCATTTTCTGTTTTTAGTTCTTCTGTCAGTTACAAAAAAAAAATTGTAAATGTTATTCTTTTATCTCTGAATCTTAGTTGATCAATGTTATACATTATCTACATGGAAGATTAGAAAGTGAAGTGGAATAGGTTACTTCCCACTTTCACTATTCCCTTACTTCAAGTTTGGTTAATGGCACTATTTTTAATTTGTCTAGTAATTATATCTATATTTTAGGTAATAAATCAAATCTCTATTTTAAAAAATTTTTTTCCACTACACTGTCATCTATCTATATTCTCCAATTCCTCCTCAGACACATTTCACTTATATATATGACTTTATATTGTCAAATGTTATATTACATGTTTTGTTTTGTTACTCTTTAATGTCAATAGACATCGAAAAACCACATACATTACTTATAATGTTATTACATTATTATTTATTGGAGAGTCAAGTAGTATATATAATACATTAAATATTTTTAAATGTGCTGTATTTCAGTATGATTTATATTTGGTTCATCTTGGGCAACTCTGTTTGCCTGCAATTTTATTCCTATTCTCCTTGTAATTTTTAAGACAAGAAAATTGCCTTCCCCATTATATAACTAAGAGTGTCCAAATTTTTAATAGTACTTTTTATTTCCTTCCTTCTTCATGAAAATATTCAACTAACAGGCCTCTGGCTTCCTGTTCTCATTTATATTGATTATATTTCATACCTGTGGCCAAACCTTTGGTCTGGGATTTCTTTTATATTTCCATACCATTTATATTTATTTTGTTTTTCTGGGTGAGTTCCATTTCTTCATGGATCCTATGGTATTGAATTCTCTGGATTCCTTATTTAATTTGTTGGAGGACATCAAATAAGATTCTTAGTTTGAATGTGCTAAAGTACCATTTCTAAATTGTTGAATATTTGAAGCTCACTCTTTTGCCTTCATACTTGATTGAAGATGTCGTGGATACTTCTCAGTTGCATTTCAATTATCTGCAACTCTGTTCTTCAGTGGCACACTCAAAACCTTCAGCTCATTAATATTTTAATCTGTCCAAATCCATTAGCCCTCACTCTTTTATCCACTGTAGGTTTCATGATCCATCATTTTGAGAACATTCTTACCAATAACCAGCTTCGAGCTTTGGTCTTTTCATTACACTTATTTAGTGAAAATCCAAATCTGTACAATTCTTACTATCTTTATTCTCTATACCCATCCCTGAGAATATAAGCATAAGTGGAGAAGCTTATACAATAGAACATATTAGCATCATCATAAATATCTTAATACTAACCTAAACTAACAATTTTTCAATTTGCATTCTGTTTCTTTGGTCATATTCTTGCAGCTGGTTTCTTCCCCCATAATTACTAAACATGGTTATTTTTTTCCATCTTAAAAGATAAAGTCGATGTCTCTCTTGAGCATGAATTTTTTATTTTCAGTCATCATATTGTTATCTTTGCTGAAGCCTTCTTTTGTGTGGATTTCAGGTTTCTCAACTGTTTTTTTTTTTTTTCCTACAGTAATATACTATCTGCTTTAAGTCTTTCAAAAATTAATTACAGTCTTTGGTCTGTTTAGTCTCTTTAGTTCTATTCTTGATATTATGTATTTGTTAGATTTTTACATTCTCAATGGAATGTATTTTTGGATTTAAAAAATGCCTGTTTTCAGCTGATTATTTTATATTTGAATATTGCATTAGCTTGCATCAGTATAGACTTAAGGGAGATAAGGAGATAATTTAGACCAGACATTTATTCTTTAAATGAGGAAACTGGTGTCACAATAAATTTGTGATGACATGATGCATTTGAAGTATTTATATTAGGGTTGCTTTCAACTGGAACCAAGTACAACTAAAGAGGAATAAAAATTTAGATTACTATGATGAAAATACAATTTTTTAATTTTTTAAAACAAATGTAAAAAGTTATGAAAAATGATAACTTTGGTTTCCACTTTAGTATATTGAGGAAACAAATTTCTACTCTGTTTTCCCTCCCTAATACCCTTTGTTTTCATTTAAACATTAAGCAAGTCACAGAAAATTTCAGCTTAACCAAGATAAATTAAACTAGTATCTCTTCCCAATAATTAATTTTCCATTAGTTTCTTGTATATTTTTGTTCAAAACAAGCTTTGAAAAGTATTTGAATTTGAAAATTTTTATTGAAAAATTATATAATTCAGTAAAATAGATGTCATTGGTTATTCTGAATCTTGGTATTTACATGATACAATAAAATAATAAGAACTTGAACACAGTTTATACAAAAAGTAAAAATAGTACCATAGGCAGAAAATTTTACTAAATAGCATATAATTAAATGTGGTATTACTTTGGTTAGAATAAACTTTTTTACAGTTTCTTACAGAGCATAGCTGTGGTCTAGAACTTGGTAACTCAGCTTCCTGCTAAGCCTACTTGTTATTTCATTTTAACAGTTAAATTATGTGCAACTTATTGACTATATCAGCATCTGTGAAGTAATGATGAGTTTTTCATGAGGCCTCATAGGAATTTAAAATTTTAAAGTAATATATATTATTTCAAGATTATGAGAATAACTAAATTACTAAAAAATACATAACAATAAAAGGCTTTATTTAGATTATTGTATTATACATTTTTTTTTATAAAATACCATTTCTGTGAATAATTTTGGAGTATAAATTATATGATGGTAACAATTTAAAAAGTTGCATCTTGAAATACTCTTTTAGTTTTACACTAAATGCTGTTTCGAAAATTGGCACTTTATAAAAACCCAGAATATCTGCTGGTATTTTTATTAAATCATAACTTTATTTTTCCTGGTTTCATTTTTAATATTACTCAAGAATATTATTTTTATTACATAATAATAAGTAATATTTTTTCCAGTGTACTATAAGTTGCTTATCCAATCAACATATATAATGAAACTATTCTTACTGAATTGGTATCACTGCTTAATACCCTGGGAACCTTCTGAATGCTATCCTTAGTGATTAATGAGACACCACAAAATCTAGGAGAACCTTTGGTACTTGAGTCATTAAAACATTATGGATGAAGTCTAAGTCTTACCAAATTCCACACTATGGTTAATATTTCCATTGAGGGTCCATTTATTCAGCTTCTCTTGGCATATACGAAATCAGTCTATGAACATTCATGCTTGTGCATTTGATAATGAAAAAGAGGTGCCTAAATTGCCTAGAACAACTTCTGGCTGGCATTTCACTTTTTATGGTAATTTTCTGTCTGCCTCTGGCACCTACACTAGTTCTCGAATCTAAATACCTGGTTCAGAGTAATTAATGAACGTCTGAGAAAAGAGTATGAAAGTAACTAGAAGTCCCCTAACACTTCATAAAGTGTCTTTTCTTTAAGGAGATATTACAATATAATTAACTCAAAAGTATGTCTGTGACATAAAGAATTTATACAATTCAACAATAAAAAACAAACAATCCAATTTAAAAAATGAGCAGACCCAAACAGACACTTCTCTTGAGGAAACATATAAACAGCCAACAGATATATGAAAAGATGCTTAACTTCACTAGCTATTAGGGAAATGCAAATCAAAAGCACCTCATACCGGTTAGAATGGCTATTCAACAAAACAAGTAATAACAAGTGTTGGAGACGTTGTAGGAAAAAAAGAAATTCTCATATATTGCTGGTAGGAATGCAAATTGGTACAGCCACTATAGAAAACAGTATGGAGATTCCTTAAAAATTAAAAATAGAATTACCATATGACCCAGCGATGCCTCTTCTGGGTATCTACCTAAAAAATTTGAAAACATTTATTCATAAAATATTTGTACAACTATATTCATTGCAGCACTATTCACAGTGGCCAAGCCATGGGAATGACCGAACTATCCTTTGATAGGTGATTGGATAAAGAAGATGTGGTACATATATACAATGGAACATTACTCAGCCATAAGAAAAGATGAAATACTGCCATTTGTGACAACATGGATGGATCTTGATAATATCAGGCTAAGCAAAATAAATCAGACAGAAAAAGTCAAGAACCCTATGATTTCACTTATATGTGAGATATAAACTAGAAGCAACAAAAGAGCAAGACAAACAGACAAAACTCATGGACGACAACAGTATGGTGATTACCAGAGAGAAAGGGAGAGGAGGAAGAGTAGAAAAGGGTAAAAGTGTCAAATACATGGTGACAGAAGTAGATTTAACATCGGGTAGTGAATACACAATGTAATAAAATACAGATGACGTATCATGGAAATGGTACACTTGAAACCTATATAATTTTATTGACCAGTGCCACCCCAATGAATTTAATTTGAAAAAACAGCCAGAAAATTGTACTGCTTACCATGACATGAGATTGAACCCCGTAGAAAGTATTTTCTTGCTTCCTGGCCAAGATCTTGAGCATATTGGTGACTTTTCCCAATTTAAATACTTTATGTTATGGTACATAAGATGGTGCAAAATATTTTACATGACAACTTTTTAGAAATTTTTTTAAAAAATTTCATAGCTAAGTACATTTTCTTTAGCTTTTATATTTTTAAACAGTTTCATGTATAAGATTTGATATTTTAAAAGACACATTAATCTTTGTTTATTTGTCTTTAAGAAACTGAATGTTTACATCCTCCTAAACCATCATCTCAATTTTTTATTTTATTTTCCAGATATAATACTTATTGTTCCCAATTTTTTAAATAATATGTTAATTATATTACTGTTACACTGGTGTGACAGGAGAGTACTGTCACAGGAGAATATAAGAAAGTATTAATGTGTATGTTAAGGTAATTTAAGAATGTTAATATTCTCTCTCTCTCTCTCTCTCTGTCCCTGCCTCTCCATATACACTTAATATTCTATGTGTATAGTGTGTATGTTATATATGTGTAGAAAGAGAATTAACATACATATTATATATATATATATATATATATATATATATATATATATATATATATTGTCTTAGAGAGATAAAAGATAAAATAGAAATTAAAAACTTTTCTTAACTATAATGACCAAATAACATATCCTAGACTGAGTTTCTGTGTTACAAAGTCTAAAGAATTATTTTTATGCTTTGTCTTTTTTTAATACTAATTAAAACATATTAAATAAATTGAGAGCTCTCATTATTTTTGGTCTCAATTACTGTATTTAATGTTATTCGATTAACATACATATGTATGAAGTGAGTGATTTAATGATCTGTTATTTTCAAATTTTTGTGACTTAAAATATTACTTTACTCACAATTAATGCTACTCTTAGATAGTTTAAATGTGGACTTAGAATAGAAACATTATGGTGTTTTAGTCTAAATCACCCCCCAACTCCAATATGGTATTTCCGCAAATCAGCATTATTAAAAAATATTACAAATGTTTAGGATGTGATAAGATTGAGGTGTTTTTCTTCAATAACGCATTCCTTAACTTTAATAGAAATTGTAAGTGAGGAATTTTAGCATTTCATATTTTATTTATGTATATATACATATATATGTATACATATATACATATATATGTGTATATGTGTGTGTATGTGTGTGTGTGTGTGTGTGTGTGTGTGTGTGTGTGTGTGTATATATATCAGAATAAGTGTTGATAATCTTTCCAAGGTGAGGTGCATATTTTTTTTGCTCTTGTTTGGTCTTTTTACCTTTGGAAATTTGGTAGTTCCCAGAGGTGATAGAGCTTAAATATTGTGAAGTAAGTAACTAAATGATAGAATTAGTAGTGGTAACAGGTATACATGTCACTGATGATTAACTTCCATGTTTACATTTTTACATTTGACCTCTTTGTGAATTATAGGTCTACTGTGTAAAAATTAGGAGGATGTCATTTACATCTATGCAAGTACATCACTTAAAAATAACTATTGTCAGTGTCAGTGATCTCACCTGGTTAGAGAATAATAGCATCCAAATGTACATTTGTGTAGTGTTTAATTAAGGTCAATAACTGACTAACCTAGGAAGAAGGGTGTTGATAGAAAAATGCCTATGAACTCTAAATTATCATTAAAAGGCAAAGAAACTAAATGCACATTTTTCTAAGACATCCAAATGGACAATAGGTATTTAAAAAGATGCTCAACATCACTAATAATTAAGAAAATGCAAATCAAAACTACAATGAGATATCACCTCACACCTGTTAGAATGACTATCATTGAGGAGACAAGAGGTAACAAGTGTTAGTGAAGATGGTGGAGAATAGAGAATCCTTGTCACTATTGGTGGGGATATAAATTTGTTCAGCTGCAGAAAATAGTACAGTAGTTCCTCAAATTAAAAATAGAACTATCATGATCCAGCAATTCCACTTCTGGGTATATATCCAAAGGAAATTAAAACAGGATATTGAAGAGATCTCTGCCCTCCCATGTTCCTTGAAGCATTATTTACAATAGACAAGATATGAAAACAACCTATGTTTTTGTCAATGGATGAATGGATAAAGAAGAGATGGTGCTTTATCTCAAACTCAAAGGCATAGCTTGGAGAACAACCAAGGAAAGCTACCAGACCCACATCAGACTGATATTATAAATTAGAAATAAGCTCTTGTCGTGTTACCGCAATCGGATGTTGTGGTTGTTCTCACTGAAACACAGCTCAGATACATCATCCTCTAAGTGTTTGTGAACACACACACACACACACACACACACACACACAATGGAATATTATTCAACAATGAGAAGGAAGGAAATGCTGCCATTTGCAAAAATATGGATAGAAATTGAGGGCGTTATGCTTAAGTGACATAGTGAGACAAAGACAAATACTGCATGATCTCAGTCATATGTGAATCTAAAAAACTGATAGAGATGGTAGCTAAAGCTATAATGGCAATTATATTGTAATATATAAATCTATCAAATTAACATTTGTATACCTTAAACTTATAGAATGTTTTATGTCAATTATACCTAAATTAAAAAAGTATCTAGGAAATGAGCAAGACATTTCACAATGGCTAAACATCTCACTTTCAATTTCATGTACTATAAGAGGAAGTAAAAAGATATTTATGAGTAATTTAGAGCTGGCAGGTTTTTGTTACTGGATATTACTTATCAAAAAATAGTTTTAAATGAAGGAAGTTGAAGTAATAGTTGTCTTCATTTAGAAAATACAGCAACTGTAAACTTCATAGGTCTATAAATCGTTATGAAATTTATATCATATGTTGACTTTTCTCCTGACCTTTAAATGCATTAGAATTCCATAGTGCTTCTCAATTTTTTGTTTATTATTGCTCCCTCTAGAAGCCTTTAGACATTTAAATCTAATCCCTTTATGATATTTTAGTGTATATACTGTATATTATGTACTCTATGTGTATTCGTACTTTATACATAAAAAGAGTGACATTTTTTCAACCCCTAAATAACTATTGCTCCTTCTTGGCAATATTATCTCCTTTGAGTGTCCCTGGAATAACTCTAAACCTGAGAGTTAAGTTTATTTTTTGAAGCATCAAAACCATGAATATTTCTTTTAAAAAATGATTCAAATTATACCATTAAGATTTTAAAAAATAATTTCTTGCTCTAAAATAATATCCTGTATAAGATTTTCACAAATGGATTTCTATAACATCTGGTTCCATTATGAGTGATATGCAAAATGGCCAAAACATCTAACTGAAAACTAAGGCTATTATTTTAATATTAAAAATTCTCCAATAAGGTTTTATTCCAACTTGGCTATGAAAATGGATGCTGGGTGGTTTTGCTTTGAGATATGCATGAGTCTAATTATTGGCTTTCCTGTCTTCCTCCTTTAGTAAAAACTATTTGATCCTATACCCACAGGAAAGGAAAGGAGAGTTTGATAGAAGTTTAAAACCAGAAGAAAGTTATCATCAGTGATGATCGAAATACATGTGCCACATATAAACAGCGAGGTTGGTAATTATTTTTTATTGTAAAGATCATTTCTGCAGTTCCAGAAGTCTAAGACAGGCAGACTGTGGTTGTATCATTAACTGGAAACTCCTTTAGTTATTGAGTGGGGTCAGAAGTAATCTCTTATTGTGGCTTGTGCAACATGATGATCACTGGAGAGGCACTAATATAACACTTAATGAGGAAAACGATCATTTAAAAAGTTAAGTGGTCAGTCTCCATCATAATCAGAGATGCACTTCCAATACAACACTACCATTATTGCTATATTTAAGTATTCATCCAAATTGTAATTAGCTTTTAAATATCAAAAAAGATATTTAAAATTACATTTTAGTTTACATGTGTTTTTTCACAAAAAATCAAAATAAAATCATAGTAAGACACTATTAGTACTTTTTAATTTTATTGAAATATTTTGCTGAGAGATGTATTAAAGAGTTTAAATACATAAATCAAATCATTCTTAATGCTACATTAAAGTTCTAATGTATAATAACTTATAGTGGTTTTTCCAACTTCATAGATAGAGATAGAATGTAGTAAGACTCAATAAAACCAGAATTGCATAGTTCAATGATAAATCAGAATGTACATTCTTGACTCTCCTTCATATTGAGTCAGTTGTCAAGTATTAATCGAGCAGTTACATGGTACCAGCAAAATAATTTAATTTTTCATTCCTCCTTTACTAATACATGGTTTGCTGCAGAAGACATGGGAGGACTCTTTCTCTCTCCACCGTTTTGACAGCTATGAGAGAGGGACAATGGCAAGAATGCACATGGACAAGTGATAAAGAATTGGGACCAATGAAAACAAGAAGGAAAATTAAATTAATTTTTTTTATGATTATTTCCTCACATTTTTCACCTGTATGACTCGAGTTTTCTGCCCTGCTTTCATGTCTGAATACAGCTTTCTGGGAGTAGAGTTTGAAATGACTTTTATTAGAAAAATCTTATGATAGGAGTACTTCATTTATGACAGCAATTAGTCAATAGAGAGCATGATTTAAACCGATATAACTTAAATTGAAACATATATTTTCATTAAAATAATTGTTATAGCACAGATTAAGTATTAATCCTTTGATATATTAATTGTCCATTATATACAGAAATGATTTTTAAATCACTCAAATTCACTTTGCAACATTAGCAAGTTAATAAATAGGGATTGGGCTTTAAAAAGAGAACCTTTGCCTCATTCATATTTTAGGATGTTCAGATTATGGAGAGCTACAATTGAAGAGGGCTCTAATAGGGAAAAATAAAAAATAAAAAACTTTGGATAAGAGAGTTTGCATTTAAAATTAATCTTTGATATTTAATATTAAATAATCTTTTATAGGTTACTAAACATATGTAAGCCTCAGTTTCCTCACCAGCAATAACAAAACAAAGAATAGTAAAATTATATTGCTGGTTTTTTAGAAGTGTTATATAAATATAAAGCATCAGAAAATAATGTATGAACAAGGCAGCCGAAAAGAGCTTTATAACACAGAGTCTGAGCTAGTCTGGTACCCGTAGGGATGTTATGATAAGTAAATTAAGCCAGTATGTTATAAAATAGAGATTTTAACTCCTGGTAACTGCCTACATTTATTTGTTAATTTATCCATCTACCCATCCAGTTCACAAACACTTAGAGGATGATGTATCTGAGCTGTGTTTCAGTGAGAACAACCACAACATCCGATTGCGGTAACACGACAAGAGCTTATTTCTAATTTATAATATCAGTCTGATGTGGGTCTGGTAGCTTTCCTTGGTTGTTCTCCAAGCTATGCCTTTGAGTTTGAGACTTGAGTTCAAGTCCTGTCTCTGAGGCATTACTGAAAAATTACTTAATCTTTTAAATTACCAGTTTCATCATTTGTAATTTGAGGACAAAAATAGGAGCTACCTAGAGAGAAAATTAAATGAGATAATGTGTTTAAGCACTTTGTACCAAAATAACACACAACATGAGCTCAATTACTGTCAGTCATTATTTTTCTGGAAACAGCCAGGGTGAAGGGAATGATAAACCCATCTGGGGTGTCTCAAGGCTTTCTTTCACTTTTAATCTTTATGGAAGCAAAACTTCAGGTTCACAGTGCACGTCAACCTCTTCTGCCCACTTTTTCTAACATTCACCGACTGCAGCTTCTGGTGTCTGATTGTCAATATGAAAAGCTTCATTCTCTACACTTGCACTATATTTTGGATATGCTGTCAATGATCCCTCTTGTCATGCTCGTTATTTCTGGGGCAGACCAAGCAGACTCTGGGATGCCTCGGCTTGACTGCCTTTTCTTCCTTCAGAGCGACTTTCCTGATTTTACTCTTCTTCATCCAACTGGGGAAATCACTTTGGGGAGTTTAAGCATCTCAGGCTTTATCTCCTGATCAGAAGAATCTTAATGTCCTCAATCATCTTAGAGGATCTTTACCTCAGGTTCCTGCCACCTTCCTGAACGAGGAAATGAACAAGACCAGCCCTTATGCTTTCCGTCTCCACATATGTGGGGAGCCACACTGGGAGATCTACCAAGCTTTTATCCCCCTCACAGAACCCCCAGCCTTTTGTTTCCACTTAGCAATATGGACTGACCTGGGGGAATAGGGGAACATTCACCCTTGTTTGGCTCCTTTTACTCAGACCAAAAAATCAAAACAGAAGCCTAACTGAACCCAAATTAACAATTAAAACAAACAAACAAACAAACAAAAATCCATGGCAGAAAGTCTATGAATATGGCAACACTTTCTGGGAATCTAAAAAGGGTAAATAGATAGCACAGGTTGTGATACCCTCAGACAGTCTTACACAGCTTTCATAAAGCCAAATTGGATTAGTGTTATATGAGAAAGAAGACTTTCAACCTTCCATCAGAGAGTACAGCTCTGTGAGGAGAGCTGCAGTATCTTATTCCCTATGTGCCCCTCTGTGAGGAGAGCTGCAATATCTTATTCCCTATGTACCCCTCACGCCTTGCTCAATGTTTGACACATAGTAGCTGCATGATATATGTATGTGTTGAACAAACACTTGCCAAATATTTATCCTTGCTTGTTGCCAGACATTATGGTGAGCTATGGGCCATACAAAAATCAGCCTAGTGACCACATATATAATAATCTTTTCAAGAGTAGTTTTACTTTGAAAGTTGGATTTCCAAAAATATTTTATGGTATAGCAGAAAAAATTCACTGAGGAACATCTAATTTTTAATAGTCTTAACCTTCAACATGGAGGATGAAAAAGAATAGTAAATTATAAAAACAATTTCTAAGGACAAGAAGACTAACCCATAAATGAATCAAGTTTAAAATTAATGTTTTCACTACAGCATGTCATATTTTTTCACAACATTTTGAGTTATTATAAAATTGAGGAATTAAACCATCCAAACAATTACTTTGAAATGTTTTTGAAAGTTGTATTTCAATTTGCATCTTGCTAATAGAAGATAATAGTGAGAAAGCTCAGTACTAAGACTGTAGAGTAACATAAAATATATAGTTTTGCCCAGTGGTACATTCTGGCTAGAGATCATTCAATAAAAGAAATGAATATATATGAAAAATGTTCAGAGATAATTATGCTAGTTTTTCAGCCTAAATACCTTGGAATTTGCAAAGACAGCTCATAGACAAAAGGGATACCACTAAAATTCAGTGCAATAGATTTCTCCATTCGAAGTGACAGGAACATCTCTCTCAATATCACTTAGCTAATGAACGAATAGATCTGCTGTGAAGTTCCTAGGAGGCTCATTTTCTTGAGTACAGTAGTAAAAGTTAGCTGATGAATGACCTAAACTGCTTAATGTTTCTCCTTATAACTTCTGAGCAGCAAGGCGTATCCAGGCAAGTACTGAAGGAGTTATCCTCTGGAGGCCCTGGTGTCCTTGCAGGTTGTCAGAGGCAATGAGCCAGGTTTATTTCAAATGGTTCCTTAAATGAACATTTATTTTGTGCCAGTAATGCGTTTTTGATTAACAGCTCCTTTTGACTAATTTGCTTCCCAAAATAGCCCAATAAAGGACTCGTTTAAAACATAATTAAAAGCATGTTATCGCTAGTAGTTAATACTGATTAAAACAGGCATTAAGACAATTATCGTTGAAGGAAAGTAAGCACCCCGTAGTTAGTATAGAATTCATCCTTACTGTTTTTATGCATCATATACAGAAATGGCTACCTGGCAATGTAGAGAAAGGGCTCATTCTTTGTGGAATCATATCAAAATATGTTTTTATTTTGTTTATTTTAATGAATGGTCTTTATATAGGTAGGGTATTTATTTATTTATTTCCTTATGGGAAACATTTATGTACTAAGCTCATTTTCAATCAATCTGAACTGATTTCAGCTGTACGAAAGTAATGCTCTGCTATTCTTTATATTAATGGGATATCAGTCCTTCTTTCTATACACTTTCAGTACACAAAACTCTTAGTTACATGATAGATTGAATGCAATGGATGTTTTTATTACTTTATTTGGTACTTTTGATCCATCTGTTTTCATTGCTTCTTGTTCAAATCATGTTCTGTTGTGGTGTGAGAGAAAAAAAAAAAGCCCTTACATGATTTCCGATTCATTTTTCTTTTAAAAAACACCTTTTAAAACAAGCAACACTTATGAAATAAGCACATTAAAATTTTGTAACTAGTTCTGTGCTTTGTATTAAGTTATGACTTTTCAAGAATTATGTAGGTAACATGAAAAGAGCATGTGTTTTGCATGAATGATTATTTCATTAAAAATGAAAATACAAAAAACTAACCAATTTATATGACATTTCTTTCTAAAAATAATTTTTCTTATGATCTATTTTATACTTAAGTCTAGCCTCTAATTTTTTGTGACTACTCAAAAAAGCATATGGTGAAAATAATGGAAATTCAGTTTTGGTATACTTGACTACAGTGAAACTGCCGTTAGAGAGTAGATTTATAACAGGTCATCTTAAAAATTTAGCATAAAATATTGCAGAGATAAAATTACACCAACAGATTTGATCATTTGTTTTAATTTCCCATTTTGCTGTGATACTCCCTGGATAATCTCACAAATAGATGGCACTCCCCAGGCACTTTGGCCAAGTGTGTTCATCAAGTGTGATTTGTCTTGTCCTTCATGGATCCAAGAAGGGTCAGGAGTCACTACGGTCACCAGAGGCCAGTTTCCAATCCTTGTAAGTCTGGCAGAGGTAAAAATTTTGAAAACTAGCAACAAAAACAACTTATGAGGCAGTATATGTTCTAAAATTATGGAGAGCAAAAAATAGAACAAGGAAAAGGAAAAAGCCTTTTGTCATATTTGATATAAATACATTAATTTCATTCTATATAGACGTTACATCTTTTTCCTGAATGATTCCAAGAGCTTTGGAAAATGTCTCCTTTTTTCTACTTTGGTGAATTCCTCACACTGCCATCAAAATTATGGTTCTAAAATGCAAATACAATCTCAACCTGTCCCTAGTTAAAATCTCTCCATGATTCATATTGATTTCTTTTGACAGGGTATAATTCTTTAATTATCTGACCTAACCTATGTTTTCAATCAAATTTTCTCATCTACTGTCTGTGGACCTTATGAAACCTCCTCACAGTACTGCATTGCTTCGTCTCCAAATACGCACTTCAATGTACATCTATACTTGTATGTAAAGGTCTCTTTGCTCATATTCAGTCTGCTTGAGATGATTTTTATTCCACATTCTCCAAAGGTCAAGACTTCTATTCATCTTCAAGCTGCCAAGCTAGCAAATAAAAATAAAGGACATCCAGGTACATTTGAATTTCAGGTAAATACCAAATATTGTTTTTAGTAAAAGCATATCCCATGCAATGATTTTACATACTCCCAGTTATAACTAAAACAAATAACTACAATAAAATTTTATATCTCTCCTATAAATAAGTCTTTGAACTTTGTGTTCAATTTTGAATCACATCAGCTAGTAGAAACTCTGGGACATAAAAGATAATTCATAATTTTTACCAAATAAAATATATTGCACTTTATGTATTATTAATATCATGTTAACATACATAGGTATTTCTAACAGTGACTAAAAATGCAGGTAATACTATGAACTGTCAAATCCACTTAGATTAATGGAATATCCACAGGGACTTGGCAACTACTATACAGCAGGGACTAGATTTATTACGTAGTAAAGAGTTCTGTCTAGACAATTTAGCTGTGACATCTGATCTAGTCACCCAGTGCCTCAGTTTCTTCATATGTTAAATGAAGATAATGAAAATGGGGATAATAAAATGTGACTACTAGGTAAGATTTAATGGGTTAATAGATGCAAATATCTCAGGAGTGTATGTAGCAAGTTTTACATAAAAATGAACCTTTATATCAACCTCAGTTACAGATGTCAACATCAGTGATCTTAAAATATCTACAAATATAAATGTTCCTGAGTCTAAAGTAAATGATTCTTTGTGTCTTTTTTTATCCCTCCTGGTCCAATCTGTTCTCTTCTCCCCTCTGCTCTAAGTCGCAGGACATTGGCCCATACGAACATCAACAAGCCACCTGCTCTCTGGCTTAAGGTGGGGTCAGCCAGTGCGAAAACTGGCAGGAGACTAAAGGAGGAGAGTGTGCTCAGGGAATATATTGCACTGGCAGCCGTGGCTGATTGGCTGCAAGAATCTGAGGTCAGCAGATTTGGGCAGGCTCCTCTCCATATGGCACTTGCTGTCTCTGAGGTCTAGAAGTCACCTCATTTCCTTTACTCCTCAGGCCTGAGTTTGTTGTCATTTTATTCTTACCAATCCCAAGGGTCTACTCTTCCTGAAAGTTACCCTACACTTCGCCTATATCTTTGAAAAGAGTTCATTTATTAAACTCTTAAATGCTCCCATCCATTTCCTACAAGGAACCTGACCAAAAAGTACAGTTGCCCCTTGAACAACTTGGGGATTAGGGGTGCTGACCCCTGTGCAGCAAAAATCCATGTGTAACTTTTGACACCCCCCTAGTTTCCTTCAGTATCTGTGGGGGAGGATGGGATTTGTTCCAGGACTCCCACAGATACCAAAATGTGCAGAAGCTCAAATCCTTTACATAAAATGGTGTAAAACAACGCAAACAGTTGGCCTTCTGCATCCACAGGCTCCCAAACACAAATAAAAAACATTACAAGTATTTATTGAAAATATCCATGTGTAAGTGGACCCACACAGTTCAAACCTATGTTCGAGGGTCAACTATAACTTGATTTTAAAATCTTATCATAACTTATCTTGTTTATCTAATACATTTGCTTATTGTCCAGGATATTTAAAAACCTCTATTGCCAAAATTGTTTTATTATCTTTAACATGGTTATTGTGACTGGCTATTTAAATTGTATTTCATCAAAATATTGTTTTTGTTTTATGGCAATTGATTTTTTTAAGACAAATTGGGGAAGCAGTTGTTTCTTGTGGCATTAAAATCAAAGAAGCCTTCTACAGATATTAGGACCATGATATGGAGATTAACTAAATAGTAACACATTATCTTGCCTGGAAACCTAGCTGCTAAAAACAGTCATTGGATCTTGTCAGAATATGTTTAAAATAGAATCTGTTCTATTTACAGAAGTGTATTTTACTATTTTGACAATTCACTCAAAACTATAAAATTGTCTTTCCAAGTGGCAACTTTTAATTCAACATTGAAAAAAAATAGTTGGCAGGGTGGGGAGTGCATGGATAAAAGTAATGGCAAGAGGAGGGAATAGAATTTATCTTTGTATTCCTACAAAGTGTTTCGCCCATAGCAGTAACTTTCATATATGTGTGTATATGTGTGTGTGTGTGTGTGTGTGTGTGTGTGTGTGTGTGTGTCAGAGAGAGAAAGGAAAATAAATTTGAGAACCAGAAAATAATAAATTTGATGTCTGAGATTTTTTTTGACTCATGGAAAATTTTATTGCTCTGATTGTACTTAAAAATCTATTGGTCTGGTAAATACATTGAAATAATTTATATTTTACATCTGTAAAAGGGGAATACAGTGCATTTGTTTTGAAGTGGAGCATTTAACTAGAGCATTTAAAATATTTTATTGTAATAATTAATAAAGAAATATTATTGAATATTATATATTATCAAGTCATTGTATGTGGAAAATTATACTTGCAGTTATAATAACAGATATATCGAATTAAAATATATTTTTGAAAAAAATATATTAGATAGGTAAACTCATGAAAATTCTTATCCCACACATATTCCACAGCTAAGTCTTTGGTAATTTATAAGTTGTATTTCTTTTTAGTCTTCTGTTGACATCTTGACAATATTAGCTTTGCTACTTGATTAAAAAAAAAATTCTGAGTAATTAAAAAATCTTGTGAATTTAAAATGCAGCTTTACAAGCTAATGGATAACAATAATGTTTGATATTTCTTCTAAAACGAGTCTTTGGAAAATGGCTATACAAATGCTACTTCACAGATATGACTTCCTTCAAAAGTGGCCATGGATATTTATACTCAACACATATTTTAATTCCTGAGGTCTTATAGAGAAAGACATTTTTTGTATTATTCTAAAATAATATCTTTTTATGTAATCCAAACAATGGATGTAAACCTGTCTTTTATTCTCAAAGGACTTCTTCCCAGATCCAAAAAAGCCACGTAAGCAGTCATTCACTGCCCTTTGAAAATGAGCAGATGATGTCTAGTTAGAAGTAACAGACTTTTGGCAATAGTAAGAAATCTAAGGGCCTGTGTCTGGTTTGAAGGAAGCAAAAAAAATGATGAAACTAAAATGAGCTGAAATGATGCAGTTGTCAAGTGAAAATCTGTTCCAAAATTAAGATTTACTGAACCAATAATTTCTCTGCCAGTGCATTGTATTTGTGGGACACAGAAATTTTATGTTTTGGAGGAACAGCCAGAGGAAAACCAGCTGAAATAGCAGACAGGGTGCCTCATTCATAACTTCACACTTTCTGGTTTTTCTTTTGATGTCCTGTTCTTAATACTGTTAGGACACATCCTCTTACATTTTACTACCCAATTAATTAGAATGTAAGAGTTTATTCTATACCATGTGATTCAATTTTTTTTTAACCTTTTTCCTAAGAGAGGAAGTTTTTAGAAGAACTTATAAACTTAAATATCAAGAAGACAAGAGGGCAAAAAGTTTATTTTACTCTCATTTCAACTTATGGGCAATACTGGAATGGATCCTTTAAGGCAGTTGTGGTTCATATATAAAGGAACTGATCCAATATTAAGAGAAAAAAACTTTGGCTTAGTGGGTGCAGGGTTGTGGAGCCATGGAAAATAATCGTTCACAGAACTCCTGACAGTTTCAATCACTGGAATCCGGGCAAAAACTTAAAGAAACTGCAGGATAACTAGTTCAGGAATGATTCAGAGACTGATGCAACCCCAAAGGATGTCTTCTTTGTTGCTGATTTGTGTGTGTACATATACATGAAACTACATGTTGTGAGATGAATCAGGTTTTTTTTTTTTTTTTTTAATTTTTCCCAAACATCTTACTAGGCATCTATTAAAAAATTAAATTTTCATAGTAAAATAAACCTGATGTTGCTTTCCATCCAAGAGTTTCTGAAACTAAAGTTGAATTTATACCATACCATAACACAGAGATCAATCCTTTATACCAATCCATATATAACTCCAAACCAAATAGCTGCAAAATAAATTGGCAACTGGCATATTCATTCAGATATGCTGCCAGTTATGAAGCTGGGATAAACTAAACCTTAAATATAATTAGAAGTGAAAGCCAAAAATATCTGAAAGAAGTAAGAAACTGGGTAAGAATTCATTCTGATAATATACTGAAAGCCTATTTCTTTTTCTATATCGTGTTTTCTAAACTCTTAACTTTAGATACTAGTTTTTATAATTTTTTCAGAATCCCAAAGTATCACCGAGAGAATTAAAACAAAGTAACTGCTCAGATTATTTGAAGCATTCCATATATAAGCAAACAAAAATATAACATTCATGTTCTGATTTCATCTATTCATCGTCCGTTAAGTTATTATAAGGATAGTTTTCCCTCTTCTGAAATACCTGCCTTCTTTTGCCCAAAAGGTACCTATGTATAGAAAAAAAAGTAGCTTTTCTCATGAAACACTTAACGTGCAAATCTTCAAGGACAACACATATGAATACATACTTCTAGAATTGTGTAGTACCCAACTTAGACAACCATGCATGTTTCAAGATGTTCTAAACTGTTTACTTTTCTATACTGTTGGTTTTCTGTGAAGAACCTGTACATCTACTCCTAGTATCTTAACAGTGAGGAAATACACACTCATATTTAGAAATGTATCCTGAAAATAAAACACTCTCCAAAGTAATGGCTCATCATTATCAACCAGATTTTGTTTCACTTTCATTGGAAAGCATCACACTAATTTGGAAATAAAAGTGTCCTCTAATATTTGACAGCATTATTTGGGTAGTGACCAATATACTATAACTTATTTTAAGATAATAATCTAATAATATAGTTAGAAATTTTTCATATATGTGCCATATTCTCAGATTTCTATAAAGAAGCAATTTCTTTCAATTTTTAATATAGACATTAATGCCAAGTAACATATAAGAAACAGGCTCACAATATTTTCCTGGCAAAATAACTCTACAAAACTAAGAACTTTGTGTTCTAGGACTTTCAGAATAATTCCACAGCAAGATCTGCTATTACAATAAATTTGTGAAACCTAGAGCAACCTACACACATTTTGCTATATTAAAATATCCAGAGAGAAACATTATGCATTTCATACGTATAGAAGAATAGAGTGCTTGATGCGTTAATCATGGCCATTTGGGTGCATTTTTTAAAAAAAATTTTATTACCTAGGCTTTAAGCAATTTTTGCAAAACAGACCCATAACAAACATGTAAAAATGGAATAAAAAGCACATTCCCCATAAAGTGCTTGCACAGCACAGAAATGTAACATTTTGGCACCCAGTCAATTTTGTGTGGTATAAAGAGAAATTTTTATATTCAAATTCTCTGTATTTTATCAGTCTTTCAATGTAAAACCTTAAGTGGAGTTGACTGTTTATGCTGGTTGATTTGGCCACGTGACACCTTCCAGGTTGGGGAGCTCTCACTTCACTGTTTCCTATCAGCCTCCTCACTACCAGCATGTGGGGCCAATTTGTTCCTTCCACAGAGAAAGGAGAAGGGATTTGGATTTAATTTCAAGCCTTGACATAAGGTTTAATTTGCTAAAAAGAGGAGCTATGCCATTGTAAATCTTGGAGGAGATACTAAGGTTGTGAGGGCTGTCAGTCCAATCTGTTTTAAGCACTGTTTGAGGTGTTTATTAAAGAGACTGTATTTCTTTCCAGATCCCACTCATTTAATTGAGTTGATGCTTAATTGGAAATATGATTCTGTTTTTTTTTTTTTTTTTTAATTCTGATAGGTATTTTTTTTTGAGAGGATGAATTATAGAAATTTTCTTATGAAATATAAATTTACAGTAGATGCACAGAGGAGATAGTGTGCTATGAAGATGAAGTTCACGAAAGGGCAATGCCTATCTTGCATTTTACATATCAGTAAAAATAGAGGAGGAGGAAATGCAATTAGCTACAGCAAGATGAACTCAGTACAGAATTCCAGGAGATTTCTAACCAGAGGCTTATTTAACATTGAGTAGTATTTATGTGGAAAGTTAGTTATTCTATAGTTCTTAAAAATTATACCAGACTTACGTTGACATAGATCTTACCTGGGTGATTTCTTGATAAGGAATAGAGAAATGGGCTAATTCTCAACCTGTGGCTTCACTGCATTTCCCATTCCAGGAGCATTTGTAAATGTGAGGGAGCTTTCAGCTCTGATAACTACTGAAGGGGACATTCCATCACACAGTGGATAGTAACAATGGATAGAAAATATCCTTCAATGCAGGAGTAATTTCTGTACCATTTCCACCCTTCCTAAAATACCAGTAACTCTACAGTTAGAAAAACTACACATAAATATCTCATTTACTTACTCCTAGAAAGGATATGTTTGTATGTTTATGTGTGTGAGGTGTGTTGTATTGTGTATGTGTTTAATATTAAAGAAACGACATAGTATGATATGTAATATTGTTGTTCTGAAGCCATACTCTCTAGGTTTGTATTTTAACCTAGCTATTTACTATTTTCTGTACTCCAATTCCCTCATCCATAAATTTGAACTAGTAATAGTACTTTCTTCTATATTATTGTGAACATTAAATGACTTAAGACATATAGGCACAGCAAAACAAAATAATATACAATAAGAAACACATTTGTGTTTATGGCTTAAATTTTAGCAATTATTATTAACTACTCCTTCTGTGATCTCAGACCAAGCTTTCTGCAATCTAACAAACTCTATCCCTTCCATCATGTCCGTGTCCTGTCTCTACAGAAGCACGGACATGAAGAAATAAATTATATTTGCCCAGGAGTACTCAGAATTTGAACACAGGAAACTTTTGAATTCCTTAGAAAAATTAAAATATTCATGAATACCCAATTCTACTTGCAAACCTATCTATCATTTGATAGATACATAGTGAGAAATACTTTTTAGAATTACAATTTTCTGCAGTATTCAAAATCTAAAATCCAAGTGAAGGAAAATTTTACAAACAAGTAGAAGTAATTTTTTCATATGTTTAAAAGTTACTCAATATTTTTAGTTTGTCAAAGATTTATTGCAATAATTCAAATATATAGGTATAATCTCACATTGTTTTAGTAAAAAGTGTGAATTTTTGATTTTCAAAATGAAATTCAACTTTATTGCTTTGTATACTCACATTATTTTTGGTGTTAATTTGAGAAATGTTATTATCTGACAACATCTTTTTTTGTTTTGGACAATAATTTCATTTGGAAATGAGCACTGATGCAATACTAAATATTATTAAGCCTATTAACAGTATCCAGTGGGCCCTACTAATTTGCTTAGAAACATTTTTGTTTAATTGCAATCAATCTTCAAGGGTTTTTATAAAGCTATCATATCCTTAAATGTTTGCTAGGTATTTTGAGGGTATTGGTGAAGCATGTGGCATAAGACAAATCCTCATAGAGCTTGGTTTTTAATTAAGAAAAAGACAAGACAGACACCTGTTCATTCATTTATTAAGCAGATACCTTTGTCCATGTGCACTGCTCTATATATAGGGATTCAGCAGTAAATAAAACAGACTAAACAGATGACAGCGCTTACATTCTAGAGATCTGGGAGGACAAACAATAAAATAAAATTCCAATTTGAGATAGTGATTAGTAATTTACATTCGAACAAAGATCCGAAGGAAGTGAGAAAGCTGGTAGCAAGTAAGAAATTCCAGGTTGAATAGAATATATCAAACACAAAAGCCCAAGAGCTAGAAGTTGGCCGATAGATTTCAAGAAAAAGCAAGGAGGCCTATGACAGTGAGAAATGAATGAATGAAGGGAAACTTAAGAGGGATCTGAGTCAGAGGAGGCCAGATTATATGGTCTATTTGGATCTTTTAGGACTTTGGCTTTTACTGATTGAACTAGAGAGTCACTGGAGGGTGCAGGAAAGAAGAGTGATCTGATGATCTTATAGGACTTAACAGTTTGCTAAGAATTATATGGAATACTGTGTTGAGAACAACCTTGCCTTTTACCAACAACACCAGGACAGGAAACACAGAGACCAATGAGGAGAAGAAGATGATGACATCTTAAGACAAGACTGGTAGCTGTAGATATAGAGAGACATGGTAAAATTCTAGGTATATTTTTATAATCAAGCCAATAGGATTTGCTGCTAGATTCATTATTGAGCAGGAAAGAAAGAGTAGAACCAAAGATGATGGCAAAGGTGTTAAGCCTAAGGAACTGGGAAGAGGATGTTGTAATAGACTGAGATGGGAAAAGCTAGTGGAGGTTTGGGTAGGAATATCATGAAGAGCTCTAACTGGGGCATGTTAAGTTTTATCTGCAATTTTGACATCAAAGTGAAGATATCAAGAAGACAGTGCATATATTCCAATAGTTTAGACTTTAAGAAAAGGTCAAGAATGAAGATGTAAATTAAGCCATTTTAGTCAATTGATGTTTAAAACCTAAAGACTGAATGAGAACATCAAAGGAACGAGAGAAGATAAAGAAGAAAAATAGTCCACAAATTTATCCTTGAGGTGATCTAAAGGTATGATGTTGGGAGCCGGAGATGTTGGGAGCCCTTTGTAAGGAAATATCAGTTCCTGAAACCCTGAAGGGAGGATAAGCATCAGTTCCTGAAATTCCAAGGGACGAGTTTTTCTCTTGGCCTTAGGTTAATTCATGTTAATCGCAGCTATTGTTTCTGGATAC